>JAOBYE010510861.1:0-13101 GCA_025403585.1 Parazoanthus swiftii | reverse complement strand
GCGGGTTTCACGCTCAGTGGCGATCATCAGACTGAGCGTGAAACCCGCGAGTTACGGATTTTGCAAAAACGTTAATGTTTTAACCTTTAGCTATCTTATCCATTTTATCCATTTTATCTAATAATATTTACATATACATTAAACTGAATCTGATTAAGTGAGCTATACAACTACATAGACCTGAGCTGACTTTTTCCGTTTCTACTAAAATAAATTTTTTCTAAGTGTTTTAAGAGAACCTTTTTTTAAATAAAAGATATTTCTACACTGCATAAGTTCGTCTGTTTGTATTTATGTATCTTATATAACCTAGTTTTGTAAGTGTATAAGATATTTTATATATCTATATATATCTTCATACGTAACAAATGCTCTTCTGTAGATATTTTGATTGATTTAAAAAGGTTAATATGGGGATTAGTTGTGTTTCACAGCTGTTGGAGGCATTTCCAACAAGTCACCAATATACGATTCCTGAGAAGGTTTCAACATATATCAGAAAGAAGAAGACCGTAGCTCTTGCGGTCACGTGCTTGTCACCTGACTTTGAACTCACAAGAACAGCTTCGCAAAGCATGATGGTTAGGCTTAATCTTCTGAAGTTGAAGGCTTTATGTAAGTAAGTGAAAAAATAAAAGTTTGGAAAACGTTTTTGCGTGTGAGTGACGCCTCTTTACTATTGCTGTGTTGTTTTAACTGTTTGTATTAAAATCGTTAATAAAAATGGTCGAATAATTGAAAAAGCCGAACATAATATCCTTGGGTTTAATGTATGATATCATTAGTCGTACCAGTGTTGAGCTAACGTCGAACATAATATCATTGGGATTAATGTTTGGTATCATTGGTCGTACCAGCGTCGAGCTAACGTCATTGGGTTTAATGTATGGTATCATTGGTCGAACCAGTGTCGGACTAAAGCCAAACATAATATCCTTGGGTTTAATGTATGATATCATTAGTCGTACCAGCGTCGGACAAAAGACGAACATAATACCCTTGGATTTAATGTATGGTATCATTAGTCGTACCAATGTGGACTAACTTCAAACATAATGTCATTTGGTTTAATGCCCGGGGAGGGGGGGGGTACTCCCTTTGTAAGTTGTCAGGGGAGCTCGTCGGAAAACCTAAATAAATATCCTGAAAAATACCTGGCCCTCAGATTTTGCTATCCAAAATTATACCTCTCTGACTTATATATTCAATATAAAATGCAATGTTTCAGTAATATAAAAGTCAAGTGACACCAATTTGTCATGGCTGTTTTGTTTGAACTGTTTATAAGCTGAAAGTTTGAAAATAATTTTCAGGTTTGTTCTAAAAGGTTACGTACGTAAATTTGTTTTCACTTGCACATTTTTAACGTCCGTCCGAACACTTCCTAACGTCACATTTGACAAAGGGTTTTGTCAAATGCCCGGGGGTTGCCCGGGGGTTGCCCAGGGGGATGTTGAAGTTTCGAAAATGATCGATATATTAGGCGCCTAACAGATCGATTTTCCGACGGCCAGCCCTGATTGGAATTGGTGATTTTTTGCGGATTAGTTAAACTACATTCTACATGCAAGAATGAACTTAAATTTCCTTTTAGTTATTTTGATTTTCAACCATTTTGATCAAAAAACTGGTCCGAATTCTGTTTTATTTGGGTTTTGCAAAGTATGGTCTTCTGCCCCGGAAAATGTAATGGCCTGGCCTAAGTTTGAAAGCAACTGCCATGCCAGAAGGTGCCACGAACATCACACATCGCGTTTACATCTGGAGCCCTTTTCTAGACATTCGAATTCAGTAAGAACAAGACGCATTCTTCTTTTACTCACACCCCTTTACTGTTTTACATTATATCAATTGAGGAGTTCTCATGTTAAAACATCGAATTATCAATTCGGGAACATGCATTAATACTTTTTGTACTGTATATCCTATAATACTTTGATCTAACACTAGTAAAGTTAATTTTAAATTGTTAGCATAATAAAGTATAAAAGAAAGAAGACCAGTCTAAAATTAATGAAATTGAGATATCGCAGTGACTCCAGAAATACTGATCGGTTTAAACTGACCGCCACTTTCATCTAACACTCGTGGTATTTTCTATTAACTCTTCTTGAACTTTGGTGTTTTCTGTACTGGAATCATCACATTTCTAAACAAATATGGGAAGTTATACGTACTTAAACATGGATTGGACTATAATTTCTGTTCATCGTGAGATTTAGCAGTTCATGGTTAGTATAAAACTGCGCGCGAGACCGTCAGATGAAACCGTCCCGAAACCGCGAGCTGCGAAACTATGGAACGGATGAAAAACATTCCATCTAACATTTATCGAAATGTCTTGTTCAGATGTTGTCTTTAAGAAATATTCCTATTTATATTTACTGTTTCCTGCGGACAACTAACCGTTACAAATAAAAGCTATATAGAGTAACAAGCTGGATTAATCGGCTGTGTTCATAAGTGTAAACTCGCAAAACCTATTCATCCACCTAAAGAAAAATTTTGCGGTCACTGTTAACCTATTAAACTACGGAACAATTTGTAGGTTAACTGTTTGACTTCATTTTAACTTCTTGAAATAATTCATTACAAAAGTTTTAATATTTAACATCTCTTTTTTATCCAGTTGCAGATTTTCCTGACTTTTGGCTTGGTTAATCGGATAGCAACATTATATCTCCTACGCGAAAAGGAGTGAATGCCCACAATCACAAATTCTGTCCCAACTTTGGTATAAACACCTGCTCCGGAGCTCCCCGGTGCAGTGTCGCAGCGATGCAAAATTACATGAGATGAAGCTCTCAGCACTGGACAAGAAACAAACCACATGGTTTTGCGAGTCTTGTCACCTGTAAAACAGTTGAAGGCGATCCGCGTGCCAGCGTGGATATCCAAGGTTTTGAAAGGAAAGAAAGGTCGGCCTTGTGCTCCGTTGGCAAGCTGCAGTACAGCATAATCGTGTCTTATATTACGTCTTAGACGCCACTGCTTTGGGAGGAATACTTTCTGAACTTTTACCCTTGAGAATTGTCTGTTGGATTGGAGAAGACCAACTTGTATATTCTTGTTTTGAGTTTTGCCGTTATGAACACAGTGCGCAGCCGTCAAAGCATAGTGTTTGCCAACCAAGCTACCGCTGCACAAACCCGATTCAGATTCAACTCGCACAACAGCCTCGTATGGCATTAAATTTGTGACAATCCTTCCGGGAACTCGCTTTCGTCTGTATCCGTTTTTTAAGAAAAATCGCCTGCGCTCTCGTTCAACCATTGCTTGTTCTTCCGAACCATTATAGTGGCCACGATATGTCTTATCAGGGAGTTCTTTCACATTTTCTAGTTCTTGTGATACGTCTTTTGTCATCTCCGGAAAGCATTGCAGTCTTTTCTCTTGGTTGCTTCGGTTAACACTTTTAGGCACAAGCGAAAAACTATGGCCTTCTGTTTTTGGTGACGGTGAATCGTTTGATTCGTTTAAGTTTTCAAAAGCAGAACATGGCAAGCTGTTTAATGCGGAAACACAAAGGCAAAGAGCTCGCAATAATTTCCAGTTCATCTCCACGATAGCGCGACTTAACTCTTAATACACTCACTACAAATCAACAGCATGTATGTGCTCCTTACTCCGCTGGACGTTTGTCAAAAAGTGTGCTGCCTTCCGCCTTATATATCTCGCCCGCTTTTCTGAACTTAGTCTGCAAAGACGTCAACATCTTTAACCGCATGTGGGCTAAAGTTATATTTTGATTTCGCCTATTCCGGGCGCCGACAAATAACATGTTTGTTTCTTTTGTTTAACCGACTGATTTTAGGATCTACTTTGTCATTTGATTATCAATCCTTAAAGTGTAGGAGCAGATAAACTGTGGAAACATGTGCCATGGTTTAACTCACTTTAGTTATCGAAATTTGAATGTTGAAAGAAGGAAACTTTTTGCGTCTCCGGTGTATCGCGAGAATTTAAACTATTCTAATGTTTCTTTATTCGTCTTTTCACTTCGCCGGCGGCAAAACTTCATAATAAGACGAGTACAAAACAGAAAAAAATATCTCTTCCACGCCCGCGCAAATATATATGTCCCTAAAATATAGTTGCCCATTTAATTGATATGATAAAAGAAAGATTTTTCCGACATTAAAACGCCGCTGAAGACCGGAACAGATGCTTGCTTGTTTGCATTAAGGGCCACAAACGATGCTGCTTAAACAAAAATAGCGTGATTCTCTATTTGATTTAGACCTTGTTGTTGTTGTTGCTTACCCGGCCAGCTTATTTAGAGAATTCATTTTAGACATTCGTGAAATTGTGGCAGCTAATTTTGGTGCATAATTTGTCCAAAACCAATATAAAATTCTCATTTCTGTTATGTTGTTTTAGTATTTACCAATCATGTATATAGCTTAGGAGCTTAACTATACTCTTTCTATTTTTAGAGGAATTAACTTTTTTGTATATATGTAAAGAAAGTTAAGGCCCAAATATGCCAAAATATATGAAGAGGTTTAAGCATATACACCTCAGGCTTGGGCTAAGAAAAGAAAGTTTACCTTTGTAAATTCCGAAAATGGAACGGGGAGCCGCTACTAAACATCGTGAAAGAGCAATGCAATTTCACAATTGGTTTGAGTAAACAGGCACTAGTAAAGGCTTCTGGGTGCATATACGAACTGAGTTAGATGTTAGGAACAGCTGTTGATAGCAACACATCTGGGTATAAAGTATTTAATACGAGTTTGATGTTGGGAACATGTTGATGTATTTATACTGGTCTACACATTTCCAAATTAAATAACATCAAGAACACATTTAAGAACAAGGTTGAGATATTGCAAAAGCTAAGAACGTTCGCGCTCAGCCCAATAACAAGATGTTCTTCTAAAAAGAGAAAGATTTATGCGCATTAGTACTTTTGCTACCTGTATAAACCAAATAGTTTTATTGGAAGCATGCATACATATATACATACATGCATGCATACATACATACATACATACATACATACATACATACATACATACATACATACATACAAACACACACACAATCATACATACGTACATACAAATTTTTTTTCGATAGTATCCTACCATCTTACTTATGTATTCTGTCAGTTCTGAATTAGAAACTGAATCATAGTTTAGATCAACAAGTACTCAATGTACGAACGCAGCTGTAACATAATCATCAAGTTATCTTGCATAAAAACACGAAAAAAGAATTGCATATAATACAAAACCTAAAATGTCAATAAAGCCTCTCAGTCAAAAGCTATTATCCTAGTCAATATTAGAGTACTAAATACACTGATCAGCCCTAGTACCGTTTACATCTTCAAATTCCATACTAGATTCCGGAACCGGATAGTACGATTTCTCGTGTGTGAAGTATTTGGCGCTCCACTTCGTTGTTCTTTTCAAGGATTCCTTCGAAATCATGCCAAAGTCTTGGGCATGCTGCAAAGCAGCGAAAGTCTCGTTTTTGAAATGGGAGACTGCATGAATGTTCTCAACCAGAGTTGTAAGTAACGTACGTAGGTCAATGTCGTCAAAATACTCCTTATTATATTCTTTATGTTATCTTGTAGTCGTCTCATCCTTTGTTCGAGGAGTTCCAAGGATACTCGTGTCTTTTTTTAAGACAGCTCCTTCCGGGCCATTTGTGTCTGCTGTTTCTTTCATGTTGTAGTGCTGTTTCACTTCAGCGACTGTGTTCCTAATATATTAATTTACATGTGAAACATTGTTCACAGCATCTTGAAGAGACAATTGAACCGCGTTAACCGTTTGAACACCAATCCCAAAACTGTCGTATAGAGTTCCGAGGGTGCAAAGGAAGGACACAGTATGCCACTTAGCCCTAAAACTAATTTGACTGTTCCAGCAGCTTTGTCCGAAACAAAAATAGTATTGTACAAGGAACATATTCCCTGGACTTGGGTAAAGGTGCAGTTGACTTCAGTTGCGCATGGGTCGAAAAAAAAGACCACAACCGGGCCACAACCGACATATCGAAGCTTAAAGTTCACGAGTGATTTTATTAATGATTTTTGAAGAGCAGGTAAAATTAAATTTACAATGTTGTAAAACTGAAAAAACGCTCTAAACACTTAAAAGTATTTTTTTCCGGAAACAGTAAACATTAAAAAAAACCGGTCAATATAACAGCAAATACTGCTAAAAAATATGAGCAAATAACACTGAACACTAAACCCCATTCATACCCTCGTCTATGGCAATGATTGAAATGAGTACACTGTAGCCTCAGTCACCAAAATACCAAACACACGAATCACTCATTTAATGATCTTAACAACAGTTTATCCAAGACGTATCAGTTTTTCTTAAAAAATGGAATGTAGGTGACTGGTCAACATCGACAGTTTGAATGCACTATTTGTAAATGTTTGATATAAGTCACAAGTTCAGGTACTCTAAAAAATGCAAACTGAGAAACGCTGACGTTGATTAAGTTTTACATAATTCGTTTTTAAGGGAAGCTGTTTTTGTTCAGTCGGGCAAAGCCAGGCAAAATCAGACAAAAAATAATTATCTCTGTTTTGTTTTGTCTCGTATTTGCATTACAATTCCTGTGATCTTTTATTGGCACCTTGAAAATATTTGTTGCTGTTGTGATCAAAACGAGAAATCGATCGAGGTTTTTCATAAAAGTTGCCTTACAAATGAAACAATGTTTCAAGCATGATGGTCTGATACTGAACCTATACATATTTGCTAAAAGTAATTCTCCTATCTAACATAACTAACTAACTAACTAACTAACTAACTAACTAACTAACTAACTAACTAACTAACTAACTAGTATCGCTTGGTTGCCACAAGCAAGTTCCAGTCATCTGAGACGACCGCACGACCGCAAACATCGAGCACTTGCCAAGCCATAAAATACCACACTATATTATGTAGATATGAGCGTTTTATTGTCAAATACGCCACTCGTAGATCTAGATTTATGAAATATGCAAAACATACAGAAAAGACAAGATTTTCAGTTCTGCCGTGATAAATAGACACACGTCCGGTAATAAATTTACAGTGATTTCGCTGGGGATCGACGCATCATAAAATTTAATTACTTTGGACTCAAACCATGAAGATTTCAGTACTTGTTGGCAATGCATAGCTTGAAACCATAAAAATTTCGCCATGACTCATGAGTTTAGTAGTGAAGATATTGCTGACGTCATTCCTTAGTTTTTTTCCCGTTCTGGCGGCGCGCGTTGTCAGTGTAAAACACTCAATCGTCAGACAAAATGACGCAATTTGTAGAAGTCACAGACGACCACACCAAATCTTTCAGCAAACAACACAAGGATAATACAAGGAAAAAGACTCTTTATGACCCGAGATAATGCAACGAATTTCTCCTAAGTGAACTGGAAAAAAGAGATTCATACAACTGATGCCTCCGACAGGATTGCAAGATCTTGCACTCAAGTTTGTCCTTGGCGTAAGAAAGAATAACGGTGAAGGGTACGAACCATCCTCACGGACCCAAAAGGGCCGCATTTGGAAGTTTAATAAGACGATGAAGAACGCCGAATAGAATTATCGTAACAAGTCGTGCTAGCGCAAATCGTCCCATAAATTAGGCTTTTAAGAGTCCGAGTTTACGAAATTTGCACTCCCCCCCCCCAACAAAGTTCCTGCCTACGGGTCTGATATATATAATAAAAAAAACGCTCACTCGTGAAATCGTATTTTCCACTCGAAGATAAACTTAATATGTTCGCGCTGCCGTGTAATAACCGGCTTTCCGCGGTTAAATTTGGAGATCTGCAAAGTTGTACAGCAGTAACTTTAATGGGATTCGTACTCTTTCGATCTTGTGAAGTTACAGGAATTTCCATAAAAATTTCCATTTGCTTAAAAGCAGTTTTCCACGACCTAATTATGACCATCTGTTTCTTGGCAATATATAAAATCTGGGCTCGATTTGAAACTTTCCCAGTGCTCACAGTAGATATTTCAAAGAAAGTAAGCAGTTAGTCTTGTGGAGATACTGATATGTATTTACCTAGTTAATAACCCTGATATCATTTAGAACTGACCTAGTTTTCTGTTGAGTAATATCAAGTGATGAGTTTCTGTAACGTCTTACTCATTTAAGATAACTAATCAATGTTACATTCAGTAATTTTCATTTCCATGACTTTCCGTGACCCAAATCAAACTTCAGTCCATGACTTTTCAGGCCAGGAAAACGAAATTTTAAAATTTCAAGGTATTCTGTGGCCAGTATGAATAAAAAGCTTTACTAAAACATTTGAAGTGCTGGCCTGAAATGATAATATGCAGATTAAATTATAAGCCATGCGGAGTATTTTACATTCAAGCCATTAATTTTGATACCTCATACACATGTACAATGAACAATCAGTATATATACTTACAATGACAGTCCTGTCCTAAACTCCCTCCCGTGTTCTCCATCTATTCTTGCCTTTGGTGGCATCGGCATTGCAAACAACTCAACCAACTCCTCGTCTGAATTAAAGAAACCTCTTTTCAAACTCTGATTTCCTAATGCAAGTTTCATTAGCTTAGGAAAAAGTTCTTCGATGCAGATTCGCAAGATTGTTTCCTTGGTAATCAGTTCATTTCCATTGACACTACCCCTACAATACCCGTTAGGATACTTCTTGTTAGCAACATGACTCCTCAGTGTGTCTGAAACACCGGATGCTATGATACCACCAAACACATCATGATCAGCTTTCGATACACAGTCGTGACGTCCCTGTCCCATTGAATGGCCACATATTTCAAAGAGGAGCTGCGATATCATGTTTGCAACTACGATCACATCGCATGTAATAAACACGGCATGAAGTCTGCACATAATCTCCGCTTCCTTGCGACTCAGACGAGCTCGAATCTTTATAAATGTTTTCTCTGGACTTTCGTCAACGTGCCAAGTCCCCAAACCGAACACAACATTGCGCGTCAACATCTTTACCAGACCTGCGATACATTTTATAATATTCGATTTACCAGAGCCATTGGGACCAACGATTAGCGCACTGCCACTTGCAAGATCCAAATGAACGTCTTTCAGGTTGTAGAAATTGTTAATCTGGATGCGGGAAAACCGCATGGTTCTCTTTTATAGTCAGCTTTGATTCGGTAGAAACAGCAAGAAATGACAGATCACTTCTACTGATATTTAGTTTGAAAGCATCTTTCCTACGTTCCTGGACTCAAAGCAAAACCGACCAAGATGCAGTATTCCTAACAAAAATCTAGCATTTCAACCGCGTGCGCGCGGTGTGCGGCCGTTACAGCGTGCGCGCGCTTTGAATCACCACAGGTAGCCCAAGCTAGTGAACGAAATCTCGGCTGAGCCCAGTCCCCCCGCAGCCGATCCCAGCGAAGAACGAAATACGGAGCCAGAACCGGACTTTGACTTGGTTTTATGCTTTGTAACAAACATTTACAAACATGCCATATGCGTCTGGAATATGACATACCGGTAGTATGATTAAGGCTTTTGTTCCAAGCCACACTTTCAACTTGAAGTTGCCGTATTTGAAAGCTTTCCCGAGCCAAGGTGGTTCATCCGGCCGGCGCTTACGAATTTCCGGCTTCCGAAGTATTGGGCGGATGATATGAGAGTCTGTGACTCGCCCTGGGCAGAACACTTATCGATCGCATCACAAACTTGCCTTAACTTTCGATGGGGTAGGCCTCAAATTTCACTTAACTCTTTTAACTCCCCATAACTTAGATCGCAGTAAGTTACCCAAAGTAGGTCTCCCATTAGATGCTGGTCCTCATTGAAACTTAGGACACAACACAGTGGTCAGGCCGGGGTTCGAACTAATGACCTTTGTCCTGCGAGTCAGACACGCTAACTACTCGTGATCAACCACTGCTTCGCCTAGCCTCCTCCACAGGCAATTCCTGAATTCAAGTCGGAAATATGAAGCAGATAGGGTGAATGATGGTTAAGTAAGCTGATGTATGGTTAATAAGGGTGAAGGAGATTGAGGGGAAAAAGAAGAATGCATAGGAGGGAGTGCCTTTTTTCCTCACCTCAGTCCCCGACTCGCGGCCTTTCCCCTTGTCCCTTCCTTCACCCTCATTAACCATACATTAGTCTACAATAGCCATCATGCACCCTATCTGCTTCATATTTCACTTTAGAGTTGCCTGCGAAGGAGGCTATGCTTCGCCATTGGTAAGGAAATAAGGAACATTATCATAACCGGAACTGAATAAGGTGGGCGGCTAACTTTCACATGTTGGAGGGAGAGGGAGTGAGGATGGAAATAAATGGGTGGGTTGTGACGGTAATATTTCTTTTGTTAGCAGGTAGATTGGCCGATTATTCAGTGAACTTGTAATCGGGGTAATGATACCGAAGAGCCACTCTTTTAGGCAGCGAAGTTTCCAATAAGCCATCCCCTTAATTGATAAATAGCGGCAAATTGCAAGGGATAGATTTCGAATTTTTGGATTTTGGTCTGAAATTGGAGAATCGTTTTTGGACGAAACCATGGGGATGTGCCGTATCGCTAATGCAAGACACTTTAGAGCTGTGAAAATGTGGTTTTACTGTCAGGTCTGAAATTGGGTCTGGGAAATTAGTACAACTTGGCCTGGAAAGTGAATGTACAACAGCGTTTCTTAGGACCTTTATTTCGTGAAACTCTACCCTATGGGATTTTGGCCATACAAGTTTGTTATTAGCCAAGATGGCTGCACATAGTTTAACTGTTCGTTAAGGACGAAGTTGATTTGTTATCAGATGTTCGAAGAAAATGTAAGAACAGAGTAAATTTGTGGTAGAAAGTTTTAACCCTATTCAGTGTGGGCGTCTATGGTGTTCCCGGGACTTAGGGGGGGGGGGGGGTGTTGCACCCCCTCCAAAAAGATATTTAGGTAGAATTTATTCAGAATTTGGTTACAATGACAACCCCCTATCCCATACACAAAAACTAGCCAGTTCATTATGCTACTTGATAACCAATTTGAGGAAAAGTCCAAAACTTTGGATCGATCATCTTAATACTTACAGAACTACTCAAGAGAGCAACTGCCATTAAACAAATGGGTGAATTATTTATCGGAGAGGGGGAAAGGGAGCAGATTTCCCAGTTATTTCACCTGATAGACTTTGGGGAGGAAATTCAAGGGGGGAGGGAAATCTCTACAACAGCGGGACCAAGATAGTCAGTCAGAGTTCTAGCCGAAAACGCCAACTGCACTCACAGGAAGGTAAACGAAGGATACGTCCCACAACCAGGGGTTTAGGACGTTTGCCATTGATCACAGGCTACCCAGCCCCTGTTTTAAACAATATACTTTGATTTAAAATTAAATAAATCCTTTCGGTTTTCAATGGCTCATTAGGCCGGAGCTTATCTCCGGTTTCCGTCGTGTTAATTAAGCTGATAAAAGTCTGTGACCCCCTACCCTGGGCACTGAGGACACCAATCTAACACAAGTCAGCCCCAAAACAGAAGCTGGTACTCATTTACACGGCTGAGTCAACAAGAACAAGTCGAATAAAGTCCCTTGCTCAAGGACACATCGCAATGGTCAGGTCGGGGTTTGAATACACGACCTTCAGATTACGAGTCAGACACGCTGACCTCTCGACCACTACGCCGCCCATAGCAATCAAGATGCCCACAAAAAAGGTGATGAACCACCGAAGAAAGTTAACACGCCCTCGAATGGCGATTTCCACTTTTATCTTCTGGGAATTCGTATCTGCTGCTGGTTGAGAATCTTCTGCGCTGCTTTTTTCTTCATCATTTGCAACCTCCTCATGCCTGACTGCATGGCGATGTTCTGTGACCCTGGAGCGACCCCGGTCTTGGCAGATGATCCAGCGCTGTTGTTTGACAGGGCAGGGATGACGAACGACTGAGATGTTGTTGGCGAGCCAAACGACTAACGACATCAAAAACCAAGAACACTCAAAAGTTCAAATTTGTATTCCTAGTTACCGCTGACTACAATGACCAAAGACTCATCTCTATATAGCGTTAGCCTCGACTTGGTGTTGAATAAACTTAAATACTAGCGAGAACGATTTGAAGTCATCCTCGGAGACCCAGGGGCAGTCAGTCGGGCGACCAAATATTTCTCGCCGAGCGTAGCCGGAGGCCAAGAGCGGTGAGGTCGCTTCTCCTCTTGACTTTTGTTTGGCCCCCGATTTTTTGCAACCCTGACGGACCGCCCCTGGGTCTCCGAGGATGATTAGAAGTTCGATCCTCCATCAATACATAGAGCTCCTAACAGCTCGTATCTACGTTGGTATTTATAAATATAAAACATCAAGTCGAAGCTGACGCTGTGAAAACGAGTCTGCAGTCATTCACTCATTGTAACTAGCGGCAACTACGGATACGAAACTGGACTGTTGAATAGATTATCGTAAATAAAGAACTTGCGATCAATCACCGTACATGTTCATGTAATCCTTTGGTTATATTTACGTTTTTATCGGTGAGTCAAACAGATCTTGGTAAGATTTTCACCAGTTGGCGGATGACTCGCCTCTCCCTCTCCCTCCCCCTTCTCGATTACATCGCTCAGTTTGCAGATGTTCGAGTCACGGTCAGCCCCGTGAATTTCACGATAGTATGCGCAAAGCACCACGGTAGTTAATCGCAAGTCTTCTCAAACAAATCTATAAACATTTCGAGGCTCCACTAGTTAACGGAATTCACTCCGTTTATCCAATACAAGCTTTAACTCAGTCACAGTTTTAAGAAAGATTCCGGCATACAGTGTACTAAACTTTAAGTTTATCATTAAAAGAAAAACAATCTTGACAATTATACAAATTATTCAAACATAGTTCACCCCTTAAGACTTGCGATTGTATAGAAACGCATACAGAGTACCTCCAAACTAACTTTTATTTAAACTCGACTATCCTATCATTATCTGGCTTGTTCAGAAAACTTCAAAGGGTTTGCGGATCGGCAGATTTTGCCTCAAGGTTCGTTCAAGTCAGGGCCGTAGCAAGGGGTAGGGCCTGTGCCCCCCCCCCCCCAGTTTTTTCCCCAGCAAATGTGTCAAATGTATCAAGCTCAGAAAATTGCTCAAAGTTTGAGAAAAACTT
>JAOBYE010510750.1:0-13101 GCA_025403585.1 Parazoanthus swiftii | reverse complement strand
ACATAACATAACACAACAACATACCTTAATCCAACTCAACACCGACAGTACTTGTAACACAACATAACATAACACAACGCTGAACTGCACTTTGTGGTCACCTCTTACTTCAGCAGGATGATCCTTTTAGTAAAAAAACTACTAATATCAACAGCACGGCACAACAGGGCACAACAGAGCACAACACAACACAACACAACACAGCAGAGCACAACATAGCACAGTACAGTACAGCACAATCAAACGCAAGACAGCACAGTACAGCAAAAATAAAGTAACGTAATGTAACGCAACGCAACGCAACACAAGACAGCACAGCACAGTGTAGCACAGCACAGCATAGCACAGTATACGTACAACATAACATAACACAACACGACGCAAAACAAAGCCAAGCCATGCAGTAGAAACACAACACAGTATATCATAGCACAGCACAGCACAGCACAACACAACACAACAGCTGAACTCATCACAAATAAATCCACCACAATAACAGTTATCAAGTCTCTAAGTATAAGGTGACCTAGGTTCTTATAGATAGTTTACTACTGTTCCATGAGTTTCATCAAGTCCTTAACTCATCAAAGACACATCCCTCAAAATAACTTGTTAAAAACATGACATGTACGTCACCTTCTCTTCCAGGAACTGTGACGTAATTGGGAAACAGGACCAGAAATGCCTCAGTAGCTCCGTCAGGGCATTGTACTGCTGTTTCAGTTCGCTCTGTAGTGATATGGACACCGTCTCTGAAATGGCAACAGTCGAAATTTGGCAAAACAGATTTTTTTGTTCTTACTTTGTGCAAGTTTGTGACCTATAACCTCAAACGAGGTTTACCTTACTCATTTCATTTGCATATTTTATTGTTTTTTTTTGTCTGACACTGGGAAGTACAGCTGCAGTACACATCTACCATGTGAACAGAGATCTCTCATATCGCTGCGAAAACGAGACAAAAGAGAGACTATCTTTCGTCTCGTTCTTCGTGGCGACACAAGAGATCTCTCGCAAGGCACTACAGTGTACGCATCTGCCTTAACTTTGAAAATTGACTAAGCACCGTCTGCAGGGGTTTCAAAAAAAATCTGAAGTAGGAGTTGGAAAATATAGTTCATTGGCCGCAGCCCTGAGCCTTCTAGGGAGGTCTGGAGGCATGCTGTTTTTCGTTTATAGTTGAAGTTATATTTGTGAAGAACTAAAGCGATGAGCGATTTTAGTAAAAAAAACAACTGTTGGATTAATATAGATTTATCTGTTTTTACTTACATTGGCGAAAAAAATAGCTGTCGCAAGTTTGCTAAGTAGCCGACGCTAGCGTTGTGCGGCGCCTGGTTTTGAAACCGCTGCGTCTGAACCGCAGAATCCCTGACACACTCATAGCAATTTGAACTTTAGCCAAAGATATGACTATATGCATGAGAGAATGACAATTCATTCCATTCTCACTTACGTTGTAGGTTTGAATTATAAGATGAGTCCATGAGTGACCCGCCGGGAGACATCTCTCTTAGTACATGACAAGCAACCTCACTCGGAAGAACCTGCCAAAAAAAAATCCTCAGACTTTACAAAGTCATATAGTTTACCTTCTCCATGTCGGAAATTATATTAATTTAGCATTTTTGTGAATATAAAGAAAACTTCTTTCTAAAAATGGAAATTGGCCAGAGTCATGAACACGCATTTGGGAGAGACACATAATTTCAATGGCTACTTTACTACGGGACTGTTTGATGGAAGAGTTGTACAGTAGTGGATTGACATTTGATATCGAATTAACTAACAGTTGCAATCAACTTGACTGACAGTTGATTTCGTTTGATTGACAGTTGGTTTCCACTTGAATGACAGTTAAAGTAGGTTTGATTGACAGTTGATACCTACTTGACTGACAGTTGATACCTACTTGATTGGCAGTTGATTTCCACTTGATTGACAGTAGATGTCGACTTGATTGACAGTTAAAGTAAACCTGATCGACAATTCATACATGTACCTACTTGATTGGGAGTTGATGTCCGCTTGATTGACAAAAGATGTTTAGTGGATTAAAGGAAGACGTTCCATGGATTTACACAGACATAAAGTGAAATGACACTAATCCAACAGCAAGTAAAAAATGCGTCCAATTACCTGGAGCTCAAAGGTCTTTAAAAATCATGACACATACAGTACTGTATAATGTACATGTAACGTACGCCATGGTAGGCTAATGGATGGAAAAAGTAGTGTCTTTTTTTTGTCAATTCGTAGCTTAAATTTTGGCTTCGTCCCGTGTTATTCTTGTACTTTTCTCATGCTTCCAACTTGTGGTAAACAATGATAAACAATTCTTTTAACAGAGATATAATTAAAAACTTCTTACCATAGGTAAATTTGGTTGCCAGTTCTGCATTTCATACTGACAGTACTGAAGTGCTGTTGGTACATCCAAACGACCATTGCTGGAGTTCACAGAATTTCCATTCTGACAAATAAGAGATGCGTATACAACAATTAATATACTAAATATTTAAAGATTTCTTGATAGAAGTAGCTTTCACTACATTTCGCTTTATGAGAAAACCAATTCACAAATGGTAAAATGAAACAAACTATTACATTGAATTTCAGAATTTTTGTAAATAACATTCGTACTTTTTTTTGGAAAGCCAAGGGTGCCTATGGGACATTTGTCAATGATTTCTCATTTATGAACACTTCAAATATAGAAATTTTTGTCTAGTGTCATTTTGTTTGAAAAACGAGTAACAAAATGTTCAATTCCCAAGGGTTTTTCAAGAGCTAGTTCAAAATTGTCAGATTGACTATCTGGGAAATAAATGAAAATAATGTCAAACTTTACAAAAAATCCAATGTTGATGATGATGATGATGATGATGATGATGAGGATGATGATGATGACAATGGTGATGACCACCATCACATCAACTGATAATAATAACAATTTAACAACAATGAAAAAATGATGGCACAATGACGGCGCAAATAAAACTTTTAGCAACTACAATTCTCTGTGAGTCGCCAGGGCTCTACTCTGCATGAAAACGAGATATCTATGCCATTGGACAAAAATACAATATATACAAGTAAATTACCCCAACCTTTGGGATAAACCTAACAATCCATAGACAAACATACAATGACTTATTGTGAGAACGTGTCAGCTACTGTTAATTCTATTGTCAAAGATCCAATAGGGTCTTTCGTTCTGAGGGTAGAGCGTTACTCTCCTCGGGACGTTGTGCCTCCTGACACTCTAAACTCCTTTACAGTACTGTCCGCGAGCTACATCACATCTCGCAAGTCTCGCGAGTACATCTCGCAAGTCTCGCGAGAATTTTTTCTACTCGTAAATACTGGCTACTCGCGAGTGACTCAATTATAGTGAGTTAGAAAGAAACAATGCCTTTATGGTACTCGTAAATACTCGCATCTTGGTACTCGCGAGTATTTGTGAGTCATTGCGCTGATCAACACTAAATCTTCATAAAAAAAACAATGTGTGCACGATGGTCCAACATATAATAATGAACTACAGGATTATTTCAGTGAGACCAAGTTGCTTAGAGAGTCTGATTGCCGGCTTGTAATACGTTTCTGATTTGGATTATGTTCACTCTTCCTCTGAAGCAATGTTCCTCTATAAAAGGACTGTGTTTGAAATAAATATATAAATGTGAAATCGGAAGTGACAGGCTATTCTAGTTGAACTAGAATATTTTGCCGCGATAAAAATGTATTCAAGCAAGGAAAACTTGAAACCGAAGATTTTTCTCTCCACCAGACGACGCGGCATTTTGCAGGTGTCATTCCATCAGTTGCCTTTGATATTTCGATTCTCAAACCAAGTCGTTTCTCACAGCGCTATACAAAGAAATGATCTTTAAAATCGTCACATGCCAGTCATAAGATCAACGAAGTTGCCAAGCAACCTAAAGTTGCAGGCATAAAAAAGCAAACTGCTGACAGCCCTCTCGATATTTGGGTTAATCTAAATGAGAGTAACTATTCTACAAATAATAATGGTGATAATGTTGATGATGATGTCCAAATAAGGCAATTCTGCACATGGTAATTGTACTCACCTGCACAGCTGAAGGGGCTGGACCCTGAGAATACTGCTCTGTATCTGCAATTTTCAGACTGGGAAGCTCTGGTCTCTTGCACTCTGACAGGTCATCATACTGGATCGTTTCCCGGACTCGTGCCTAGACATTAAAACAAAGGAATTATTGTACATTGTAATCAAGAAATAGGCCATAAACTTTTGGTAGTATTAATGGGGAAGTCTAGTAAAACACAATTTAACGATAATTAAGCCAAATTTAACACACAGTCAATATTTCTATATGCTTGTCCGAGTTTTCATTACATTTCAGTACAAAATTTTAGTTTACTTTCCACATTGCCTCATCAACAATATGATCACACTAACAGGCAGGGCCTGCAGTTAGAACACGTTTGCAAGTGGGGTGGCTTAAGAAACGAGTCCAATAGCATAGCATTTTGATTTGAAGAATAGCAAAAAACTGGCTGAAAAAGTGGAGCGGCCATAGCCATCCCTGCAACCCCTGTTTCGCCGGCCCTGACATAGAACTTCCATGTGCATGTAAATACTCAATAATCATGCAATATATTCACTGAACCGATATCACGCCAGAGATAAAGATTTGAACTAAATACTTAATAAATGAAGTAAAATTATTAAATGATTGTGCACTCATAAATACATGTACATGAACATCTGTTGGCATGTTTTAATAACATAAAGCATATAATGGTCACACCTTTTTCTTTAAAGGTTCAGCACTGATTTCTCCATTATGTTCTGCAACAGCAACTTTACCAGTTGGTTCTTGTTGACTATTGGATCTACAGTAGATTAGATGACAAGAATTAAAGAACTAATCATAACAGGAACCGATTAAATCCAATGAACCATACAGCATTTTGTATCCTTTCTTAGTTTTAACATAAAAACTTCATTTTGACAAACTGTCTACTTCTTAGCTTTTTTCACTTTTGCAACCAAAATGTCAATCAATCAACCAAACTATCAATCAATCAATCAACCAAACTGTCAATAAACCAATCAATCAACCAAACTGTCAATCAATCAAACCAATCAATAAATCAATTAACTAATCAAGCAACCAAACTGTAAGTCAATCCATCAAACCAATCGCTCATGAATTATTAATTTGTTTTCATAACTCAAAGCTCACTTTGTTGTAGTACTGTTAAGGACCATCAGGCTGTGGTGGTTTAGACGGCGAAACAAAGACTGTGATGACGTGCTGCCTTTGGATGCATCTTGCAAGTCTGGAACACTGAGCCCATAACCCTGTTCTCAGGAAACAAGCATTGTTATAATTATTTAGGATTTTATTTTTATCACTGCAAAAATAAAAAAACGTTCAAAAATTTTGTACCCGTAGGGCATAAAAGTTTTCAAAAAAGTTCAAAATCCAATTTCCTATTCACGAGTGCAACTTATAGTGCTATCTACAACACACTTATACAGTGTACACGTATAGTCTCGACTTGGTGTTAAATTTTCAAAATAGCAACAGAGATTCATGACTGTATAATTACATGTACAGGCTTCTCAGGACTCTGTGAATTGTTCCAGATTTGAACGTTTCCCCTCTTCACTGATATTTATGTACATTTAGCACCAATTCAAATTAACACTGTAATAATGAGTTATCCTATAGTCATTGTACAGTATTCAGTGACAACTGTGAAATATTTGATACAAAATTATATTAGTATTACTGACATTAATTTTACGTTTATTTATACCATTCAATTTTTCTTCTATGAACTCTAAGCAAAAAATTTGATACAATTTTTGTAACCTTTTGTAATTATCATTTTTCTGTTTATAGTGACTTAAAAATAATAATAATTATTGTAATTTTACTTTTCCCTTCCTCGATTAGGCTCACCTATTATATTTTGTGGGTGAAATTAGTAATGTAAAAAATGTCAAAATTTTATACTGTTAGCAGCTAAAGGGGTAAATGATAATAAATTAATGATGATAAATGATTCACAAATCAAATGTACCAAGAATTTTCTCAACAAATATCTTAATATATAGAGTAAACTTATTTAGCACTTTTAATTATAAGTTGAATTCTCTATGGAGTCATGAGTTAATTATTTGTAACAAAGTCTAAATTACAGTACACTCTGTTTTAACTGATGTTTCTGAAAGCATACCTGGAGCTAGCTACTGGATAAGTATCAACTGCCCCTTGTTTAAAGTAGTAAACCTGTGAGAGAGCTTACCTCATCTGGGAGTGGCGAAGGACTTGTCAGCTCTAACAGGGGGTTGTTAAACTTCAAAAGCCCCACCATTAGTTGCTCTGTCCAAACAAAAAACTTACATCAGTTTTTTAATTAAGAAATGGTCCATGCTTAGCATGCGTCTATCAAGTTATGGATGCATGCGGGAAGTTGGGAGAGCACGAGAGAAGTGTTAGAGTGGCACGAGGCGAAGCCGAGTGTTCTCCCAATCTCCCAAGTACATCCATAACTCGATAGACACACATGTAGCCTCACCAGCTATCAACTATACCTACCTACTTACTTAAAATTGACCAAGAATACAATCAATCATGTATACTGCACTTACTGTACATTTGAGATCAAGAGTTCACATAAATAATTTTTTATCACAGTATACATCTACCAGACAGTGCTATTTTTCACTGGCTGAAGTATAAATAAACAGAAAATGTTTTTCTCACATGGATACTGTACTAGAGGGAGACTGGGGTTAGCCATGAGGTAAGGTCACATGGCTGGATGGCAAGTCAGATTTTTTCATTGCCCCACCCACCCACCTACCAATTGCAAACTGAAGATAAAACATTTTGTGTTAGAATGCTTTATATCTCGCTGAGTTGGCAGTTGCATAAGCTGGATAAGGATTTTATAGGTCTTGATGACTATTTGTGTAATTTTAAATACAATTTTTTGTAATTAATGTTGGTTTTAAATAATGGAAAAAAGTCAGGCGTGGTGTTGTCATTGGCTTTAATAAAACTCCTGATGGTGCACAGAGAAGCATATTAAACAACATAGACTCGTGAACCACAAGCGGTCTTTGCTCAAGAAGTCTGGCATTTTTTTTTTAGATAACAAAAAAGAAATAATAAGAGTACTGACAGTAATTCAGAACGAAACCAATAAGAATAATGACAAATAGTTCCCAGCACCTTGTTCATCCACCTTTGCACATTCTGTGAACATATCTGAGGCAGTGGGCCTGGAGTTGAGCCGGTCTCTGTGGAAATAATGTGACTGGAAAAACTTTGTCCAGAACTCTTTCTCTGACATCTACAAAGGAGAAGTTAAACCCAAATTAAATTACTATAAAAACTCTTTATAATCTTTTTTTAATGTTAACTTTTCATTATGATTATAAATAGGGTACAGGTACATGTATGAGTACAGATATTCAGTTGCATTGATTTCATACACTTCATTGTATTTTCATTACTGTACATTAATAAAATAATGTAGCTCCTATGATTATATTGTACAACATCTAATTTAACCAACATTTGCTACATGTATCTGCAAGCAGGGCTTGTATAATAATTGTACTTTACACACTAAAACATAACTGAGTTGAGTTTAATTGAGTTGAAAGTGTAATGTAGCAACAGCCGTATGCGTGAATACATTGCACTAAAAATAATATTAAACAGAATTGTGACAGCAATACTTGTCCTGGTACTTGTTCAAAGTATATATCAATCATTAAACTAATGAAACAGCTCTCTACTGGTAAGTTACAGGGCTGTAACATTTGGTAGTTAACATCAACCTTGCAATACATGTAGCACATGTCTATGTAACAGTATAAACTAATTTTATGGTACAAAACAGTAACAGTCCTGAACTAATAGTGCAGCTGTGTGCACTGACAATTGACAAATTGGTGGTGTGACAGCGAAGTGACAATGATGACAATTGACAGCACCATGTTGATTAGTGAGATGTCCAGCACTCTTTTGGTAATTAACTGTACTGTGACAGCCAAGTGATGATGATTGATTAGTAAAACAGTGCTGACCACTGATTTGGCAATTGTACGTGCTGTGACAGTGTTGGCTACTATAGCAAGACAGCACTCACTGGGTAATAAATTGTTTGTGCTGACTAGTGAGACAGCACTCATTGTCTGTGCCAAGTTCCAGCCCTGTCTAGAGTACTAGTCCTTACCTCATGTGGAACAGCTTCTTTGTGTTTCTCTTTGACTGCAACACATTGGCAAAATGGCATCAGATTCTATTTTAGTGTGCACAGTAATATTTTACTGTTTTAATTAACTGTAATTAATAAAATGTATTGACCAGCCTGTACTGTGATGGTTATAACTATTATAACTACACTTCTCTGCATCCTTTTGGGTTGTCTTTATAAAATTAATTTGAAACTTACATTTAACCCTATCTAGAACAGCCAAGCCATTTTTACTAACAAATCAGTATTAACAATAATTATTATAATTATACCGTATTTGACAGAGTAAGTGCCCACCCCCCGCGTGCAATAAATCAGGTGCAAGTTTGGGGGTGGGCGCTTACTCGAGCATGGGTGCTTACACGGTAAGTTTCCAATTGTATTTTGCATAGTAATAGCCCTTTTTAAATGTGAACAAACACACAACTTGACGTTAAACAGGAGATTTTCACAGCTTGTTTCATTCTCTCATGCACTTTCTGCAGGCACCGTTTTCAACCCGCTGTTTTCTTTATCCCCGGTACTATTTTCATGTGAAGCAGGATATTGCTTCGTAATTTTACGATCAAACACCGAAAGCTATGCAGATTTTTTGCAACACAACAGGTAACAGACTAGAGAGAGAAATTAGTGATCAAGACAATTTGACAAGTTGAGTTTTTCGATCTTTAGTTGACCACAGATTATCTTTTTACGGTCTATTGATGACTGTATTATAACACAGAGCTTTGTTTATTTTAAATTGTGGATTCATTACTGTTACTATCAGTATATCTTTGTTAAAAAAGTTCAATATTTAGCTACAGTTTTGCTGTGGTTTTGAAAAGAGATCGAAATAAATATATCAGTCTCTGAAAAGGTCGGTGTTGGTCACGTCCTTCGTGCAGCTTTTCTTTCGTTGTCAATTTCAGTCGCGTAGTTCAGGCGCCAAGCGAACTCAAACTTTAGCCACAATTAAACACGCTACATTTTTGTTTTCGTATGCAGTTTATTTTCAGTGTTAAAAATAAAATAAAGAATGAAGGATGCAAAGCCGTTTTTAGCGAAAATCAACAATTACAATTGCGGTCACAAATAATTAACCAAGCACAATCAACTTGTTTGCAAACGAAATCTTGATTCCCAAAGCTGGGACGACTTCACGTCACGCTTGAATACTTTTCATTGCAAATGCACTTTATTACTGTCAGATATTGATAAAACAACCTTTTCGAAGATTTTGAAGTGGCATAAAACACAAATTTTTGTAGACTGCTGCAGTAACAATAAAATTTTATTGTTACTGCAGCAGTCCTGAAAAAAAAATTTTTACCACAAATGTTTCTTCCAAAAATACTCCAAGCAAGAACTTTCGTCTAAAAAGGGGGGTGGGTGCTTACTTGGGCATGGGCGCTTACTCGGTCAACTACAGTACTACTACATGTAGTAGTCTGTGTTGGTGGGAGAGGGGGGATAGGGGGAATCAATTAGACCCTTGGTTGATCCCCCCTCCCTCCAAACTAAACTCCAGCAGCTTTGGCATATACTTGCATACTACATGTAGTATACAGGGTAAGCTTCTTCTTTTCCATAATAAACAATAAAATCTTAGTTAAGAGCAAATTAAAGTCTTTTCAAAACATACAAGTTATCTTGGCTGCCATCTCAAGCTGATTTTCTCAAAAAACAAATAAGTTTAGCAAAAATGCTGCAAGTTTTCTTGAAATGTAAAATTTACAAATAAGAAAATAAACAAGATGGAAAGAGATAAGCAAAATTTGCAAATCAGACTCTTCTTAAAGCATTTTCTGTCAATTATTTATATTGCAGTAAAAGGTCATAAAAATATTTGCTAGTTGCAAGTTTTCTCTGATAATTGTGTAATATATAGAATCGCGTACAGTAGTTAAATGTACAGTACACCCACATTTGTTGTCTTAAGTTTGTAGAACCATATTATTTTGTTTAGTGTCTTATCATGCATACTGCACAGCATGTTTATATGAAAACAACCAGGACTTCTAATATTTATAACAGAAAATCATACTTCATTAGGGCAAACCACTGTTCAAACTACATGTACGGAACTTGTTGCCATTTGAAATTAATTCCCCTTCTTCACTTAATCCATTTAAAAACAGCCTTGTTTTAAAATATGCATGTTTCTTAGAAATTGGTTTATACGTCAAATATAACCCTGCGGGTTAGAATGCCAAATATGTCTTCATTTGTTTGTAATTTACACAGTCAATAATCTTTTATTCTCCTTTTTTTTACTTTAAATTTCTAGTTTTTCATTAAGGTAGGGGTTACATCTCAATTAGGATGGACATTTTGTTCCTTCCCCCTGTCACACCCAATTTATTTTGATTAACCACCTTTCCTCTGTTCAGTAATTTAATAGGTGACGAATTAACTAAAAGGAAATTTACTGTATACCTGACAATTGTATATTAATTATTACCTGCAGGGTAAGTCTTAAAGATTGCTTCAATGGTATCAGCATTCAAGTTATACTTGAGCTCATTACAGCCAGAACTTTCTGCTCGCATGTCCGCCTAAAGAGAGCAACAAAAAAGGTTGTATTCACCACCTTTTTTTCATTTTCATGTACTTCTGAACTTCGTCATGGTATCTACACTGTAGTCATTTTCATAACTAACGGATCTGTGACTGATTGTATTCATTCTTGAACCAGCTGAATAAGATGGCAAAGGCTCACCCACCAATCATACTATTTTCAATTGTTTTTATGCTCCAGGAAAATCACACTCAGGTGTCTACTGACTCCATCACTGCCGAGTGTATGTGTGGCTAAAGGTGACTGACAATGCTCGATCCTGACCAGACATACACTCTAGTTTACTATGCATAAATGGCGGCTATGTTCATATTCTTTTGTTTGCATTTATATTAGCCTGACTAGGCTCGTTCTTAAGTCAATAAATCAAAAGAATATATTAACCTGAATGAGACTAGTCAGGCTAATTTAAATACAGACAAAAGAATATTAAAATAGCCGCCATTTATGCATACATGTAGGGTCTATGGCTAAGCATAATGAGTTACTACATACATGTAATATATACATTCTCAGTCTGATAAAACAGCTGTATTGTCAATAGTTTCCTTTCCATTCATCATGAACTGTGTTCAAGTGTAACTACTGAATTATTGTAAGTTGCACTTTTAAGCTTAAAAAAAAAATTATGAGAACCTGGAACTTGATCTCAACTTGAACTTATAGCTCATAGCCACTGGGGCAGGTCGAGTTTGAAGTAGTTTGTTTTGTTGCCAAAATAATTAATAATTATGTTCTAATTACTAAAGCAAAAAATTATGTTATAAAGTGCTGTGATACGCATGACCACAACAAAAGATTAACTATATATAATACATAGGGAGGATATTACATGGTGGCTCGCACATATAAAGTTTACAATGTTATCTTCAAGTAGAAGATCTTTTTTCCACAAGAAGATCAACTTCATATGTTTGCGGCACCATGTACATTTGTACTTTTCTTTTATAATATAGCCACATGTATGATTATTAATAAATTATACAACTTCTGTTAGGTACAGCTAAGTATGACATTTGCATCAGTGTTTTCTGACTGGAGGCATAGCAACAGGACTCTAGGTCCCTTACGAGGCCAGTATCCAAAGTAGAAGAGGTGACAGTCACCCTTGCTACTTCTATCAACAAGTGTGAGGGTTCTTTTAAGTCCCCAATGGAACATCGAGAGACTAGACCAACACCTTTCCCTGTCCATGGACCAGACCGGGGTCTGAACCCGGGACCTTCTGGTTGGCAGTCAGAGATCTTACCAACTGTGCTAACCTTGCACACACAGGTTTCAAAAAGATGAACTACAGTGTAAAAGGAGTTGGAACAAGCAGAGTTTTTTTGTAGGAGTCTGAGGTTTAGAGATACTCACACAGACAGAGATAAACTGCAAAAAAAATAGGTGTCGGAAATAAAATCATTAACAGTTCCTTGTATTGTGAGATGTCTTGTTTTGAAACCCACAAATGAAACATTCTCACGACTGTTATTATAACCATAATTTATAACTCGTGTAACCATCCATGGGCTATTTGAAATTCCTTCAAACTTGTACAGTCATACAAATTAAAGCAACTTCTTGTGAATTTTGATGTCACAACTGCCACTGCTGTAGAATACTGTCAGTACTAAATAATTTATCTGAACTCGAAACTGTTAACTGCTATAATTAAACACATACCAGAAAGGCAGAAGAAAGCCCTATGGACTGCTGACTCGTCACATCTGTAGGTTGAGTGTCTAATACCTAAAAGTTAATTATTAATAATTCAAAGTGATTCAGTTCAACTTCCTTTTAAAACTCTTTAATCCCCAGCTAGATCATCAACATCTGTAGCTCCTCCTTACATAAACCATGCAAAATAACTATTAAATATACCTTTGGTTATGAGAATAGTCAGAGCAGAATTCATCACACATAACAAAGTATGATGAGCAAAATTCTCCCAAACTGTTTAAACAAAAAGTATGGCTAAAATTTTGGAGAATCTCGCAATACATCAGACCTCATATCTTGGGCTAAAAGGGTTAATGGAAAAAAATAATTACAGTTAAAAAATATTATAATTAAAAAAAATATTTAATAAATAAAGTTCTATAAAAAATTACTATAAAAATAATACACATTTATCAGCGTCACGATGTTACATGTACAGGTAAGTGACGACTGTAAACACATTATTTGTTGTATTATTTAAGTTAACCTTTTCAGCCCCAGGCAATTTATCAACATCTAACTTCTCCTCACAAAACTCAAACAAAATTATATAACAGGTAATGAGA
>JAOBYE010510639.1:2490-13101 GCA_025403585.1 Parazoanthus swiftii | reverse complement strand
TGTCTCGATAGTGTTTAGTAACCATGACTGTGGAGGCAGGCTGATATTGTATTGATACTAACCAGACGTTCCGTTGGTTTGCTTTCCAGCATGAAATCATTATGCCTCTGGAAGAGTACATCGGCGTGAAAGAGGTTGGTATCCTACATGACGTCATTTGTTTACATTTTAACCTCTTTACTCCCAAAAGTGATTGTTATTGCGAAGTTCACATCGCCGCTTTCCGTGCATTTGCTAAAATAAATTGGGAGAATCTTGGAGAGTTTGGAGTGGATGATCAGTTTTTTAATTCTCCCAAACTATCAGCCTATTCTATATTGATACTGTGAGAAGACAGATGTTGATGAACGTGGTGCAAGCAAAAAGGTTAAGATGTAATCTACGGTGTTATGGGGCCTTCATGTGAACCCAGTCTATTGTAGTCTAACCCCCATATATTAAAAAAGTAAGGTAATTAAAATATGGAAAAATGGAAAATAAGAAACTATTGAGTACAAACATTACAATAAACAAATCACAACATTAACTGTACAGCAGATCGGAGAACTTGCAGTAGAAAATCTTTGTTTGGGTTTTATAAGCTAACGTCAGTCTTGTTTGCAACAGATTCTGACGAACCTGGACCTGGTAGCTGTGATGGGGCTGGGGGAGGTTTGCAAGGACCGCGTGTTCCTCGCCTCCACCCTGCTGAAAATCTACCGTCACGAGAGACAGGAGACGGAGCTCCTCAGGATAATGAACGCGCAGGAGGTGCAGAGGCACTCGCAAGGTAACTGTAGACAGAGGGACAGACAGACATACAGATAGATAGATAGACAGACGGACGGACGGACAAACGGGCAGGCAGACAGACAGACAGACAGTTAGACAGACAGACGAACGGACGGATGGATGGATAGATAGATTTTATATCGATTTGTTTTTCAGGCAGTATTAGGTGTATGAGCAGCATGCAATGGAGAAATCGTAGAGAGTCTGTAATTCTCCGTGTTGTTAGTGTGAAGTTACTGAACATCTCAGTTTCATTTAAATTCAGCTAAAAAGAGCCAGGATGAAGCAGCAAATAACCAAAGATTTTCTATGAATATAATCGAATTTTTCAAGAATTCTCTCATAACGGAGATAGATGGTTCGAGACTTTGAGTTGCCCTTTCAAAAGTGGTAAAATCAAGTACAAGGAAATAAACAGACGTTCACTCTCAGGGAATTTCAGTAGAATGCATAGACGAATCCTATCCGTTTTAAAGTCTCACTGCTGTCTTGTACTGATTTGTAGACGAGATCCCGACGCTATTTCGAGGCACGTCTCTAGCGTCCACGTTGATGGATCAGTACATGAAGATGGTCGCCATTCCGTACTTACAGACCACCATCCGTGACGTAGTCATGAAAATACTCGAGTGTAAACAGTCTTGCGAGGTAGGAACACGTAATCTTTATCTTTAATAAGGATAGTGGTAGTTTCCAGAACGCTGTCGGTAGTTCTTTGTGACGGTGTAAATCTTCGTTGCCAAGGTTTCGTCGCGATCTGAGCATTTGCAGCAGATAACTTTCGTGAGAACAGCAGTCCTTTCCAAGGTGACACCGAGTAGAATTACATTTTTTTAAAATTTATCTTTCGAACTAATCGAAATATTATATATGATAGCAACCGAGCTCACGGCAAATGCCATAAGGCCATCGCTCCAGGTTAGCGAGTAGGCGGGAAGTTGCTGTGCTCGGCCCACAGGAAATACGATCCCACCCTCTCAGAATTTCGCGCCGAAACCCGAGTCGATTTCGTGAACTTTTTGAGGCTTGCTCGCTCCTTTGGCGCTCCACTTTCAGTGTTTGGATGTTCAGCTCGTTGAATTTCTTGTGAGTCGACTTGTAGCAAGTCCTATAGTAGCTTTTTACTTGTGCTTGAGCAACTGATACGAGCAAGATATTATGATGTGTTACTAAACCTGTCGCTTTGACGCGTCCCCGTGGGCGCTTGTGTCCCGATATCTTAATGTCCACAACACCAACAATGTAAATATAATTTGTATTTCATGCGTTGAAAATTGCATGCTATCGCAGTAGTCTGCAGTGGTCTTTATGCCTACAATGTATTATACTCAGGTATACGCATTTATACACATGCGGACTTGACACACACACGCTTACACTTGTAACATTACCTGTACATACAAACATACGTACAAAGTTACACGAATATTTTATGCACACGCGTGCGTAAGTGTACATGTACTATCAGTTTTATGTTATGAAAGAAACGTGTAAAAATGAACTAAACAAAGCAAGTTGACTCGTTCCCAGCTGAATCCAACCAAACTGGAGAAGGGAGCGGACACGGTCGTCAACCTGAAGCAGTTGTTTGAGTTCCTCTTTGATGCCGTAGACGCCATCTTCAAATCGGCTGAAAATTGCCCCATGTAAGTAGCCTTAAATCTTCCTTTAAAATCCCTTTTAAAGCCCAGATCAGCATCCTCTTACTTTTTGTTTGTTTTTGGTTTCATAAAAAAAACTGCCCCACGGAGCTACACCTGTACATGTAACAGTTCTTCATTAAAACTTGATTGATGTCGTGGGAAGTCGTTAGTTAGGCAAGAGCTGCTTGTATGCCGAATGGCCAGCTTGTATATGTAACCATTTGGAAATCTTACGGGGCAGGTGGTGTTCAAGTTGATTCTCTGTCCATTCGAGGGTTAGTTGTCAAAGGAGTTCATCGTGTGATGCTGTAGTTGTTCACATTTCAGGGCGCTTAGGTTTCTGTTTGGGTGTCTCCAAAAAAATGTCAGGGATCGGTGGGCGGACAACGAGACAGCGCGGACGCGAGTCGTAAGGTACTGGTGCTGTTTTGAACCTTGTTCGGAACGTGTCGTAATGTACTGGTGCTGTTTTGAACCTTGTTCGTTACGTGTCGAAAAGTACTGGTGCTGTTTGAACCTTGTTCGTAACGTGTCGTAATGTACTGGTGCTGTTTGAACCTTGTTCGTAACGTGTCGTAATGTACTGGTGCTATTTTGAACCCTGTTCGTTACGTGTCGCAAGGTACTGGTGCCGTTCTCTCCTTTTAAGGTTGTAGATGTCCTTCGTAGCCAGAAGCAACCGTAATCCGAACTTAGCTTTTGAATGCTTCTAATGTACTTAGCAAATGTACGAGTTCAACTTTTGCTTCTTTTACATGTGCTTCATAGCCTACTTAACTGTTATTTGTTTGCTAATTTTCTACATGTAAAAACACTAAATTGTGGAAGTCGTTAGCTTTCCAGTTTTATGGAACAGTCTCGCAGTCTGCTGTAGTTACGTGTTAATACCTAACTTACACGTACAATATCAAGAACTCACCTTAAACTGATTCTTAGTCTTGAAAACGCTTTACAGTTGCAACGTAGAGTTTCTACTGACCAGAAAAACAGAAGAAGTAACAGTTTCCGTTCTTTTCCAGTGGATTCCTGTTTCTAAGATTGATCTGCCCAGCTATAATGAATCCTAAACTGTGCAACATGATGTCAGGTGAGTTAACGTATATTTTGTTCTAAGAGTTACTTTCTCTCTTTTGTAGAGCAGCTTCAGGACGTTCTTCTCTCTTCGGGGAAGCATTGCAAACACCTGGAATCCCAGTTTATGTTTTTTATTTTGGTCCTGGGTTCTAGCCCATGTCATCGTGTATACAAAGGCACGAGTGCCTTGTGCTTGTTTTAAATCAATTTGATTTGAGTTTTAAAAGTATCTTTGAAAACTAGTTGTATATCTAAGTGCGTCTTCATCTTAAACCATTATTACATACCAGTTATTGTTATCGTTATTATTATTTTATTATTTTTATCATTTATGTTGTTGTTATTGCTGTGGTTATATTGTCAATATTTTGTTATACAGTCGAACCTCTTAACCGGCACACCACCCAGGGGGAATACCTTGATGGCCCTTTAATAGAGGGTGGCCTCTTACCTAATAGAGGTGGCCACTTAATAGAGTGTGGCCTCTTACCTAATAACGGTGGTCACTTAATAGAGGGTGGCCTCTTACCTAATAGAGGTGGCCACTTAATAGAGGGTGGCCTCTTACCTAATGGAGGTGGCCACTTAAAGAGGGTGGCCTCTTACCTAATAGAGGTGGCCACTTAATAGAGGGTGGCTTCTTACCTAATAGAGGTGGCCACTTAATAGAGGGTGGCCTCTTACCTATAGAGGTGGCCACTTAATAGAGGGTGGCCTCTTACCTAATAGAAGTGGCCACTTAATAGAGGGTGGCCTCTTACCTAATAGAGGTGGCCACTTAATAGAGGGTTGCCTCTTACCTAAAAGAGGTGGCCATTTAATAGAGGGTGGCCTCTAACCTAGTAGAGGTGGCCGCTCAATACAGGGTCACTTAAAGGGAAATGACTGAGAAATATTTCGGAATTTTGAGAAGTCGCCATTTAAAAGGGTGGTATCTTATAGGGGGCCGCTTAATAGAGGTTCGACTTTATTTATTATGTTAGGTATTCTGAAGCGGAAGGAGTATGTCTTGAGCACGAGTATAGCTTTATGTTAAGTAAATGTTATTCGTGTATTTTCCAGAGTCACCATCTCCAACAGCCGCTAGGACTTTAACATTAGTAGCCAAGTGCCTGCAGAAACTGGCAAACCTTGTAGAGTTTGGAGCCATGGTAAGTTTTGCATTATTATTCATGGTTGTTGTTATTCATTATTCATTTATTTTACATTGTTACTCTTATTATTATTATATTATATATTATCGTTAATCCGTTATATTTATTATGTTTAGTGTGTGTAGAAACCGACAAACCGTGTAGAGTTTGGTGCCATTCTTAGTTTGGCATTAGCAGTCAAGAGTATGTATCGCATTTAGATGATCCGTTTGGTCGCGGAAAAATCGCACCCAAGCCTTTGTTACAGGATTTGTTCAGTCAATGGAAAGACAGTTCTTTTCAGAAAACTGCTATTGCTCTTCTCCGTTTCGCAGGAACCTTACATGACGCCCGTTAACCCGTTTATCCAGCGGTACAGAGAGCCCATGATACACTTCCTGGACGAACTGTCAGTACGTTGATTGTTTATTGTACGATAAAGCAGTTTAGACAACAATCGCACCAAAACGAGTGCAAATACGAGACCGTACAACACTATTTCGCGAACCTGTTTGACCGGATTCAAATCAAATATAAACTAACTAGTTTTTTGCATCTCGCGCAACACACAACTAGATTCCTCAAGAACTTACCGAACACTTGGAACGGCCTCTAAACATTTCCGAACTCTTCAGAAGATTCTCCGAAAATGTTTCCAAAAAATGTCGTCAAATGCTTTCTGAGGGCTTTTTCCAAACCTTCTTGGAAGGTCTCTGAAGGTTTCAGCACTTGCCATGATTTTCCTTAATTGTCGCAACACTATATGTTTATCTGAGTTGTGACTGAATAACTTTTTGCTCTAACTTATGATTGGACAGTTTTAATTTCTGAAGCTCACGGTACATTTCCAGTTAAAGACTAGTGTTGTAGAATACATTGAAAAAAGCCGATTCTTGAGGGATGAATAGTGTTGACACATTGGCATTAGTCCACAGTATCCGTAGTTTTAAATACTCAAGTTATAAAAAAAATGCAATATAACGGCAATTTAGGTTTGTTGTATTTCTAAAGGAAAACAGAAAAGGAAGAAATATCTTGTTGTTTAATTGCACATGCTTTCAAATTGCGACGGGCTTCTTCAATACAAAATAAAAGTTTGGTTACTCGAGGTATATGCACGTAGATTTTAGCTTTCTCAACTTCATTCCTGTCGAGAAAAAAAAGATAGTGTCAAACATTTCCTTCAAATTCCTGGACCACCCAACCCCATACAGGTAAATCTGGTAAGTAACCAAACTCAAATTTAAAGATTATTTTACTCAACATTTACGATGGCATTTGTGATGGAAATGTTCATCTTTTGACGACTGAACCTGAGTTTGGTCGGGTTATCTAACATATGCGCATGTGCATCAGCCTAAGTGTCGAACAATCCTTCACGATCTCCATCCAAGTCCTGGTAATTACTGAGGGTTAAAGGTTATTCTACCTTTTGTACGCAATATACTTCAGATATTTCTACTTTTGTTGAAGAAAACCGTCTCGTGTTACATGCGTGCGCAATGTTGTCACCGTCCCCTTTAACTGTGGATTTGCCATGTTTCTCAGTCAATAACCGAGTGCCCCACGACATTTGAGCCGGTATCATCCGACCTAGCAAGAGATCTGGCCTCTGTTCACGACCTTTGTGTCGCACATGAACACGAGTTGCAGCAGCAGAGCAACACACAGGTAACTTTGTCTACCACCCTCTGAGTATGCCCTCATACTACCCCAGTGAGGCCATAATGTCACATTAGCTCTGTGGACAGATTATCGATTTAAGTTGCCAATCTATACAAATACGTTTTCAACCTAGGATCCTTTGAATAAGGTCTTAGAGCGATTTTCTTTTGTCCCTAAAATATTTTTCTCTAGAAATCTCCTTTATGTTTCATCTTCCAGTGTCAGAAGAGGTGAATCGTTGACACTTGTCCTTGGTTGTTATTATGTTTTTGTGTTTTGACGTAGGAGGTGCAACTCAGAAATCAGGCGGCTCAAAAAACTCCTTTCGCAATTCAAATAAAGCACTTTATAGAAGACCTTTCAGCCAGCGTGTACATCACAGTTAGTAGCCAAATTCGACAAAGCAGAAGCAAATAATAGTTGCTTTTTTATCCAATCAGAAAGACTCTTCCTTTTCTTGTTATTTTGAAATTATTTTCAAAACTCATCTAGCGTGTTGGATTTTCATCTGTTCGCTGGTGACTCAAGTCTTTTCTTTGCAAGTAAGAGTTTGTCAGTATTAGAATCAACAACTAATGAACAATTATTGCATGTCAGTGATTGGCTTCAGTTTTGTTAATAAACTCTCTCATCATAGCAAAATCAAACTTTATTTTGTTCCATCCGCCACAAGAGAAAATAAATAATATTGTCCATATTATTGTTAAAAATCAGGTTCTTAAACAAGAATACTACACCAAATATCCCAGGGTGATTATAGACCGTAATCTGAAATGGAAAGCACAATTTTCTCATCGAACATAAAAATTAAACCGAAGTATCGGAGCTATATTTAAAGTTGGACATTTTGTCTCATTGAACTGTACTGTTCCTTGATTTATCCTAGTTTTCTCTTGACCTTTTTTTGCAATTACAGCTAACCGTCTCCGTCTATCCTCTGGCTACTACAGTTAGCTTGTACCATATATCCATGTTTCGTCTTCATTTTCTATTGTAACTACTGGTACCAATAACAGTGGTTGTATTGTCTTATTGTAAAAGGAAAATCGCTCTCTGTCAATGTTTCTGATCCTATTTCCTTGCTTAACACGGTTTTTGTTAATTTTTCTCGCCAGCCCTCGCTCAAGAAACTCGTAGCAGTAACCGAGACGTTAAGACAAAGAGAGCTACAATTCATCAAAGAAAACTGCAGTTAATTACGCTGAATATACGCGTTTATATGTACATAACTGGCTGTGTTAACACTGGGGGTGAAACCGAGAAAAAGACATCAGATCATTAAGTTACGAGTGTGGTGAATACTGTATTCCATAGTGTTTACATTTATTCATGAGATTGTGTTCGTCCAAGAACAGGTTCTGTGGAGCTTTATTTGCATAACCGCTCGTTACGTTTTAACGATTCAAATTGTGTGCAAATAGTATTTTGCAATAAGCTTACACTTCCAAAGAATTCGGGTAGAAGAGTTGTTGGATTCGAGATACTCACTGTAGAACTTGGATTTATTTCTAATTTTTGCGAAATGTCATGAATCAGGTGCACAAAGTGTAGACGGTTCCGATTCCGGCGTGACTGTGGATAGCCGCGAACCCGGTGTCTTTATTTTGGTTTCATTCCCAGTTGTGTAAACTGGGCGGGGTGCGAATGTATGAGACAGTTATACTTAATTCTAGCATGGGATGCTAAACACAATGACTTCTGACATAATTTATTTGAAATTGAAAGAAATGTGTGGTGAAATATGAAGAAACATTTAGTGTCGTATTCAGCGCTAGCCCGTCTAGGTTTGCTTTCGTCGAGTTTTTCGAAGAAATCTACTTCGAGCTCGTTTCAATTGTCGTAAGTCTTTATAAGGATGTTTTGTTCATGCAAGAGTTGATTGTGCATGTCCGGTTTTCCTGGCACGTACAAGTTTTTGCAGATCGTGAAACAAGAATTACGTCATAGGTGGTTTTCGCAAAGTCAAAAACAAAGGTCGCATTTGTCGGTTCAGTGATTAGTTAGAACTAAGACAATAATTTTAGGTGAAATTTTCCAGTATCACTGTTAGCAGAAATTGAAATTTATGAGAAGCTATAAAAAAAGACAAGAAGCTTGGTACTCGTTATCCTAATTTTTGATACACTTCTCTGGTTGTTTCCTGTGCGAAATCGTGTTCTTCATTTAAAGCTTTATATTAATTTTCAGCGTACATTATTGAGAAGAAAAATAGGTTGCAAATGACATTTTTGAGTAACAGAATTGTTTAATTAGAGTCTTTAGGAAGAAATGCGCCTTATTGTCTTCAAGATAGGCGCCTTTCGTTTCGTTCTTGCCCTTGTAAGAAAAGTACTTTATTTGTACAACCTTCTGAAAGTGGCGGGTGTATATAACTGATATGAATCACTAGCTACGTTCGCGTACTAATCATAAAAAACAAAATTGAATTAACATAAAATTCGATCACAACAGTAAAAAGCTGGTAGCTATTATCCAATGATGGAGCTTAGCAATTGGAATAATTATAACTTTTTCTCTAAATTCACAAAAAAATGTTCATAGCTTTGCTATTGTAAATAGTTTTTAATGAAATTATATTACTTTGAATTAGCACACTGTAGCAGTGTAAATTGTTCAATTAGGCAGTGTTTGACAGAATGCCAGCTTAAAAGTAATAAAACAATTTTGTAAGAATTATATTATAGTATTGTTTTGTAGGAGGACTGAAGTAGCAAGGTAATCTGCGGTGGACAATTTTATGTAGGTTTTTTTTTCCAGAGAGCTATTTTTTAATAAAAGTCGATGTTACTGCGGGTTGCTTTTCTCTCATAGTGAACTGGATCATTCTCTTGAACAGGTTAACCTCACCCAGGGTGCATAACGACGTCAGTTTCCTTGTTACCTTCTTGGTTGGCGCTTGTCTCGAGAGTTATTTGAAACAAAACCTTTTGGTCATTAGGAAAATTCAATATTTCGTAGATCATTGTCAAGATTCGTTATTAAAACATTTAATTTTGAATTTAGGAGAAGTACATATCGAAAGAACGTCTCGGGCTGCTCGAAGTCATCGATATCCCCTAAAACGAAAACGACAGATAAGTGTTGTTATTTGTAAAGCTTTGGCCAGGAAGAAATACCACCGAAACATCACTATCTCAAAAGACCAATGTCTTTTGTGTGTTTTCTAGCACGATTCAAGACAAACTTAGTATATTTTCCAAAAGAAAAAATGTTAATATATCTTGTTAAAGGAAGAAGATAAAGTATACCATGGAATGAATAGAAAATACAGCTTGCAGATCAGAATTTCATAGGACATAAAGGCAAGGAAAACAATGTGTTTCCTTAATTTTGGATTTTCACGAAAGAAACTTGAAACTGTCTCGCTGTAAAAACACATGTCGCCCCCCCGACCCGAGACTCGCACCGAGGTCGTTTTGTGGATCATCCTCACAAATCCAAATACTTTATCTCCCTAAATTGATCCAATTACTATTCACAAGATCGCCTCACAGCTAAAAACGAGACTCGCATACGTAATTAACCAAACTCATACTGGCCGTTGTAACATTCTGTAGTTATTTCTCTTACTCATAGTGAAGAAAACCCGCGCAACGAAATTTGAGAATCGGAATCAAAATCACTTGTTACACTTATGTCAACACTTTATTCAGTTTTTCCTAAAAAATAAGGAACATGATATCAAATCATCACCGACGCCTTTGTCATCTGCTGTCGCCCTTGATGTAGCGATTTTTGAATGGCATTCGTATGGTGATGCTTGTTTCGAAATTATCAGTAAATTCTAATTCTATAACTGAAAATAGAATCCATGGCATTTCACAAACACTAAAGCTAATAATTAAAATAGAATGGTAAGTACATGAAATTAGAATGGAATGAGATGATGACTGAAAAGTATAAAAACTGGTGTTAAGAAATATTTAAGTTTACGTTTTCAGAGTTTTCAAGATGCAGATAACTAGATGTTCATGGTATGACGTTGCATTTTAAACCTCGATAAACTAAAGTAATTGCGGATTTTCTTTATAAGACTGCAGTTCCTGTAAATCTCAGTAAATGACCCTTGTGTAAAACTGCATGCTCCAAAACGTCGAAAGTAGTTCTTCGATGTGTATTGTATGGCAATGCACGCCTTGAATGTTTCCATAACTCTGGAATGCAGTTACTGATGACGTTTGTACGACATTGCATGCGTGCTATACACTTTTCCATTAATCGGACAAGTGTCGGATGCCTTGCATGACGTCTTGATTACCAGGTGTGGCTGGTATAAGAGAACAGTTCACTCTGCACAAGTCACACCTCTGTGTTGAAGTTCCGGG
>JAOBYE010510417.1:0-13103 GCA_025403585.1 Parazoanthus swiftii | reverse complement strand
ATTAGAAGTCCGAGCCTCCAACAATACAAAGAACTGTAAATAACTCATATCTACATTGGTATTTATGAATATTTAACGTTTGGTCGAGGCTAACCCTGCAGAAATGAGTTTGTGGTCATTGTAGTCAGCGGTAACTGGGAATTCGAAACTTGTCTATTAGCTTTTCAAACTAGCTGAAGACACCAAGCCTGAAATGTTAACGTGTTTTTACAAACACACACACACACATACACATAAAATCTGAAGAAAGAATCATATGTATAAAATACAATAAAAATACATGTATGCAGATCTAAAATTTAGAAAATTGGATACGTTATAGCAAAAACATATATAAAATATAAAAGTAATGCGGTATAAATCTCGGAAAGCCCGTAACTGCGCGTCTTGTCAGGGAATATGATCCGAGTCAGATAATAGCTGTTTTTTCACAGAACAGAGAACTTCATCTTCAGACTTAAGCTGTGACATTTCCTTCTTCTATGAAAACTTAGAATTAAAACGATATTTGAAAGGTGGCCGAGCAATCAGAGGTATGGTTTATCTCAAATTCAATTCACAGTTGCTTTGGCTGTTATTGAAATAAACTTAATTTAGCCCATTTGCGTCAGAGTTAGTCCACGGCTATTATTAGAAAAAGCAATTATGATAACAATGATTTCAACGTTGATGACAGTGACTGAAAGATGACAAAGAGAGATGTATACAGTGACAGCTCACATCAATAGTTTATGGTCTGATAATATTAGTAAGAATGCTTGATGTTGATAGTATTTATTATGTTCTTAGTGATGATAATCAGCTTGAATTCTATATTTCATGAAGTTATAGAGTTTGAATGTTTTAATCGGAAAATGAAACTAAAGAATAAAGTCTTCACATTTGCTGACTTGTGTATTGAATATTTATTGCACAATTTCTCTGATTCGTTTAATGGGCTTTGTATTTTGTGCTAAAGTACGTAATGTTTAATTTTAAAAAGTAGAAACTCATTTAAAATTAATAAACATTGTAGAAGTAAAACAGTTTATAGTTTACGCATATTTCATGGAGATGAAAACGAACCATTCATTCACCATTCGTATGTTAAGTCTTTGGATTCTTGTGTTGTAGATTCAGCCTTTCATGTCGTGTTGTTCGTTCTTAGCGTGAGGTCTTATTCATCTGACCATTGTGTTCGATTATTTAATCTTTGAGTACCCAGATGGATCCAAATTTTTTTTTGAGAAGCGGGGCATAAATGAGCGTTATTTCATTTTCTTTTCTGTTAAATTTCGGAAAGTACTCCTCTTTAAGTACAATCAGAGACTTTCCACTTTCGCCCGGCAATTTGCGTTAAATATCATTTTTCTATAAAAGCTGTTTTAGTTTCGTCGCTAAGGAAGCCCGCTTCGTCCAATTTTAAATGAATATTTATAGTGTATCTTTTGGTAATGCTCAAAGATCACCAAAGCAACTTATATTAAAAAATCAAGAAACCCGCAGATTACCGATAATTTCGTCTTACTGTCTCTACGTTAGCAGTTTGTCTATGTAAACAATTGTATTGCCACAATCGACAAGCTAGCCAGTGGCCCTTTGGTGTTCATAGATACAAAGGTAAATGTTATTAAGTGGAACACTGTCTCCTCACAAGAAATATCCAGATCTTCTGCTTTCACTGTTTACGGCACCTCGTGCATGGTGATATTAATATTGCATTCCAATTCGAATATTTCCTGCAATAAAACGGTGAAATAACTAAATCAATATGCGGATATATCCGCTCGCTCTTTTAATTAAAGATGTAAAAGGTAATCACACCTTTTCCATCGGAGAACTAATGGCTGTCACAGGGTTTCGATCCACCAAGAGTTCATACTGCTATTCACTTAGTCGAGTTTTCCACTTATATCCACTGTCTTTCATTTTAAACCGTTAAAATTAGGTTCCAGTTCGTGCTGGGAGACCCGCCTGAATATTTCCCTCAACAAATAATTTGTTTACTTTTGCCACGCTTTGTTGGGGATTTTCTATATTCTACTAATCTTGAGTGGCTTTGCTCACCAGCTGTACCTGATTGCATCGTTGGTCTAAGAAATAGGTGCTATCAACTTTTGGCGGCATCGCGGAAGTATTAACTTTTTGCTTTTGTGATAAAACCACCGGAAAGCTGGCGTCTCGCATTATCTGCCCAAGTCTAAGCCAACACTAAGTTAAAATTTCTTTCAAATCTCGGTGTTTTATGCCTTTATATTCTAACGGAGAAACCGTGGAAAATCCGGCTAAGGGTGCGGATTTGGTCAGTTATTGTGACTCTTTTTGAAGGTTTGCATTTGGTACAAGAACTTCGCTGTTGAACGACGCTGGAAGCCAAATCTGTCAATGTATGGATCTCTGAATTAAGAGTAAGTTTAGTTTCTTTGTTGTTCAGTTTTGTTTTATTTATAAGTGTTATTTCACTGTTAAGAGTTACAAGAAAAGATAAAGAGAGGGAGATAGTGAAAGCTTTGTTGTTATCAAAAGTTCTCGTGAGAAGAGCAAACCTCGTAGGGAGAGAATAGCTTGATTTCCAGTCTTAACTGAAAAGCATCCAGGTAGGCAATTTCGAAAAGTACTTCACATCAACGAAAATGTTATTTATATACTCAACAGTTTGCTTCATTCGTCATGACGCCCAAGCAAGTTTTGCAAAATTTTGAAGCACCCCTGTTAGATCTGCTTCACTATCTTTTTAATTTATTTAACAAGCCATGTCAGAAAGTTGGGAAGTTTGTGAATGTTTTAACAAGTTGTTTTTAAGTCTTTCTTTTAAGTTGATTGAAAAGACTTCGCGGCGTACTGACGAAACCTTCGTGCTCGGTTGATTTGCTCCATTTACAGGAAAAGAAAGGAGCTTTGACATTAATTAGCACTTTGCAATCATTTGGAAATTCCTCAAGTTTTATGAAAGAACTGAAGGTACGAAGGCAACAGAATTCTTCAGTTACTGTTAAACTTTCTTTGCTATAGAGCTGAGCTTGGAAAACATTTTTAGAGTTTCCTAAAATTAGGAAACGCTACGAGGTCAACTGAAAACTCGAGAAGTTGAACTTGCCGTTTATGAAATTAGGATTGAAATATAGAATGAATTCAGTCAAATAGTGCAAAGCTATGACCTGGCACTCAGAATTGAAAGAATTAAACTTGATCTTATTTTCAAACTATTAATAATAAAACGAACTGGATTAAAAAGTTACTGTACATTAATAAACTCCCTATGTCTTATCGTTTTGGTAATTGCCATTGCATGAAGCTTGACTCGGGGTTATATGTAAGTCACTAGGTTAAATCCGACATTTTTTTAGTCTTGAACGTTTAGCGTACCTTGTCAAACCAAAGTCCTCAGGCAATTCTTTAAGGCTTTTGGGAAGTACATTCGCAAACAATTCGAATTAATAAAGAAGGTCGGATGGGCATCAATGAAAAGCATGTTTACAATCGCGGCTCACAGAAAACCCACAACTGTTACGGACTAATGAAATTACAAAATGCTCATATTTCATAATAACAGTAACGACTTCTTCAAAATCTACAAAGGACTTTATAAAACTGGTCATAAATTATTTGGTAAGAGTTTTTGTTCGGTGTTTTTGACGCCCACGGCAGGTGTTCAAATATAGTAAGTTTACCTTCATAATTTAGTTTTTTGAGGAACATCTATAGAGTGGGAGGAGTATACCTGACTGCATATATTCCCAAGTAAACGAATTTAGCTCTTTCATCTACCAGTGTTAGGCGATTCAGGCAGTATTGCTATAGTATTTTAAAAGTTTCATTCAAACAGTTTTATTGCTAACATCTTAACAATTATGGGGGAAAAGTTACCACGTCGAGTTGTGTGTTGAGATATTCCTCCAAATTTGTGGTTTAAAATGAGATGTTCGTTGATTGTTAAACGACTCTCAGAAGTAGTTTATCAATTGTTCGAATCATTTTATTGAGATATAAAAGAGCTGCACTCGCATAACAAGTTTTTATTGCCTGAAAACAGGAAGTGTTCTTTTGTAATGGCTTTTTAGTGTTGCAAATTACATGCGAGCAGCTGTATTTGTTTCGATTCAAACGATTTCTAATTATCTCGAGGTAAAAAAACTTAAGCTCGTAGTTTTGTGCATTGAAGTGGCCCAGAACTGTGCGCGAGTTATGAATAATTGGCTCCTGCGACGAAATATCAACTTTTAAGGGTGACATAATCGACTCAATTTTGTTTTCAATCTTCATTTACATTTCCCTTTCATTTTGACTTTGTCTTTATCGAAAAACAAAAGTCGATGACAGCTTATTAACATATACACCATCATTTCTAAATTTGCCTTTGCTGACGTTGTTCCCTTAAAATATTCCTTGCAGTTGCACACACAACTTTTATCAGGCAAAAATGCTTTCTTTCAGAACTGATTCAAGAAATGAAAACAACGGTTAAAGCATAATTGTCATTGACTATGGATAATGTAGGTGGCTTATACAATTTCGGTTTGTTGAAAATGGTGACTTATAAAAGTGTCAGTTTTGTTTAATTTTCGCAGATCATATTCAACAAACTGTTTTATTATTTTATGCTTTTGAAATATTTTCGGGCGTAAACCATTGAACGATCAACGCTTCCTCTAGTAAACGCTGCGATCAAATAATCGGATTGTACCTCGTCAAGTGTATTTCTATAATAATGGTTTTTTATTTAACTAAAGAGTCTCCTTTAATGCAAGGTGGCCAACTTGAATCGTAGATACCGCTTTACAAAAGCACGATCTAAGACTGAGAGGGCCATTTGCTATAGTCAGTTTTCGCGTTATCTAAGTCGTATGAGATTGAAATATGTCTTGTTTACAGAAGATGAGAACATTTATCTTGCCAGAAAAATATATGGGAATTTGTATTTTTGTAATGTCAGATTCTATTCATTTATTGCATGATAGTATTACTTTAGTAAGCCAAATATATATATGACCAAAATCGCCCATGTTAAGAGTATTGTTAAAATTATTCACACTAGAGTAAAAAAGCGGTCTCTACTCTCGTACTCTAGAGGTGCTCTTTTGTTCATGTAAGGTAAAGAGAGTTTACATTAGAAAGACCTTAGTAACGTTAAAAAATTGCTTGAAATTTGTCTTGCTTAATAGAAAGAAAAGTGGAAGTCGACTCTTTCTGTTGTGCGTTTGAATACAGAAAGAAAAATGTTTTATTATGTGCCCGAGAAGAATACGTTTTAAGAATTGTTCTGTTGAAACTAGGCAAACTAAAAACTTGATAATTATTGGCAACTGCTCCTTCAAATAACACCTTACAAGTAATTTTAATGACTTGAGTTATTCAAAGAAAGCTGTAAGTTGAAAAATGGCAGTTATAAAGTGCTGTGAAACATGAACAAGTTTTTTTGACTTCGCGGTGGTTGCAAGTTATCGCAGGTAAGTGAGTTGCTATTGTATGCGCTGAACTGGGATTTTTTCGTTTGTTTTAGCGATACGTGTAATATATAAAGGAGAATTTTGTATTTGCCACGGAGTTTGTAACTAACGGATTAAATTCACTTGAGTGTCCGGAAAAGTAACAAGGTTTTCTATGCTATTTGTAAGACGCAATACAAGCACATTAAGTTCCAGAATTATCACAGATTTGTCTTGGATCGAACACTTGTAGATGATATATAAGAAAGTCAAATGTGTTTACCCAAAGCCAAGCAATCCCTTGTGGTCGTTCTTTCTGATTCACTGTTTCAATGGCTAGTGTTTGAACTGATCTATACGTGGACAACGAAGACTGGTGGCGAAGCAATTTTCTCTTTCTTTAATTGGTCGGTCACTTTTCGTCGATACCATTTCGAGAAAGAGTCTATTGTTTTCATGAAGAAAACATATTGAACCTCAAAAAGTCCGGCCCTCGCGTGAACACGACTAATACTTGCCCTAACCCGCAAAGAAGAAACTAAATAGTAGAAAAAATGAAAGCAAATAAAACGAAAAGTAATAGTATTGATGAATTTTGAACCTCTTACTCCAGCCCTTAGATACGCACTACCATTAGGTCAATGTTCAATACAAATTTCTGTTCTTTACTGTGTATGTTTTTTTACAAATGCATCGACTGCTGTTCGAAAGGCCATCGATTGTTAAAAGTGGCATAGATCTTTGCGAAAGTGAAATAGGCTAAGACAAAACAACTCAAGACCGAGAACCGCTGGATAAGAGAGCTGTTGATCTCAGTACTGGTAGGGTCGGGGTGTTATAGCCAGGTCGAATCATCCAGCAATCCGGTCCACAGTGTTCCCGTCTATTTTGGTTTGCGCCTGTTAAAGGGCTTCTAAAGGGTCCCTAATTTGCAAGATTCGCTACTTACCACATGAATGAAAGGTTTTTAGAATAAATTATACTTAATTGATTAGTTCGGTGGCTAGCAGTTTGCCGATTTTCAAGTCGCAGTTGGCCGTGGAAAATTTTTTTTAGTTCATGTATTGGTTCGTAGTACGACATGGATTTTTCACCCCTTTTCTATATTAAAAGTTACAACTGCGGGCAGTAAAAATTTCTCCAAAGAACCAGACATGTACTAAGAAGATCTTTGATACAGTTTTGAAGATTTTTGCGAAGTTTTGGTCAAACCGTCAAAACTTGATTTAAACTTTTCCTAATGGCTGGTGAGTCTCGCAACGCGCCAGTCTCAAACAATTTTTTTTCGTACAGGTTTGAAAATGCCCGGAATAATTAATAAAACTATATAGTATCTTTTATAAATATTGAAATAAGGAGTTCAAAAGATAAAGTATTTATAAGTTCCAATTAGTTTGTTTTTCCGCTCCAGACCTTCTCAGACCATAGCAACAAGAAACAACTTTAGACAATTACAGCAAGCGGTCGAAGATTTAATTCAAATATCTACAACGAAGCTAATCTTCTGGGCCTAGTTGTTCGAAAGCCGATTAACGCTAACCCAGGGTTAAATATTAAACCTACGTTTGTGTTTACTATCTTTATAGTGAGGATTGAGCTACCATTTTGGGTTTAGCAGTTAGGCTTCCAAGAAAAGTTTGAGTATTATTTTGTAAGAATTTGAAACAGAGACGCTCTTTTTATAAAAAAAAACTTTATAAGAACAACGAGGCTCAGATTGCCCAAAATTTAAGAATAATTTAAGAATAATTTAAGAATAATTTAAGAACAAGCTGAGGCTCGTGCTCGATAGATAGGTTTTTATTAACTTTACTGACCATTGATCTTTAACTTAACAATACGGAATGAATAAATAATGATTCGCATGCAGTTTTTCTCTTTTAATCATATGGACATTGTCATTGCTTCAAATCATACGCTGTACACGCATACTTGCCCTGCAATTAGTTTCTTACAATCGTTGTATACCTGCATACAGCGTACTGTATCTGGCAAGCTTCGCAGTGCTAGTAAGATAAGAACAATTTAAGAAAAATTTGAGGCTCAAATCGCCAAAAAATTAAGAACAATGATCCTTGGCCAAACTTACTGGTTCTTATTAGAAAAAAGCGCGTATTCTTTGGTGAAGAAGCTGCCCTTTGAACCTGGCCCAATCCAGGGTTGAAGTCAACCACCTTTAGAACAACCGGACTCTGCAGGTTATGATTCTTTCGCGACTTCCTTTGACTGCAAAAAGGTTTATTTACTTATCTGAAAGCTACATTAACCATGACGATCTCGACCGCGTACAAGAACCGAGCGGGTTTAGACTGAACATGTTGGCCAAACCTTGTCGTTAAGACTGCCAACATATAAGGAGCTGTTTTAGCCTAGAAGATTATTTTAAGTAATCAGCTAAAATGCTTTACTAAAGTGTCAATATAATCTGAGAACCTAGATGCATGTGCCTGAGTGTCTTATAATTTCAATATGACTTTGAGATATGTAAAGTTGCCAAGTTTCCGTTGGTTGTTTAAGAAATGGTCCATGCTTAGCGTGCGTCTATCGAGTTATGGATGCACGCGGGAAGTTGGGAGAGCACGAGAGAAGCCTTTGAGTGGCACAAGGCGAAGCCAAGTGCTTCTCTAGCTTCTCGAGTGCTCTCCCAAATTCCAATCGCATCCATAACTCGATAGACGCACAGCTCAAATATGGGCTATTTCTTTTACAACATTGCCACTTAGTAGTATTTTTTTTTCGGCGTTTCATTTTCGCAATATTTCGTCCATTTTCGTGCCATTCAGGGTTACAAATTAAACCACTGTTCACCGTCTGGATTGTTTTCGAAAAGCAAGTCCCTATCTAAACTGAAGTTCTGTAGTTCTCTTTCCAGTTCTCGCTCGTTGCCTTCAATTAATGATTTGTTTTCCATTTGAAAGCCTAAAGTTTTTCCAAAGCATTATTTTGTTTACTCTCGTGTGTTGCGATTTAATAGACGCACGGGCGTGCGTCAATCGAGTTATAGATACGCGCTCTCGCCATACAAAAAGCGCGCAAAAAATTGCCAGCTATGTTCTAAACACATGTATAGTATATACCTGTAGTAGTCTTTCAATCGAGTGACTAATGCAGGGTTAGTGTTTGTTTAGAATCTAGTCGATAGCCAATAATAGACATATCGAACAACTATTCCACGAACACACGTTGGATGTGAGGTGACAGATAGCTAAATGAACAACGCGTGGTGAACTGGCTATAACCACCACAAAAACAAGCTCATGTGATTGGTGAATAACTGTTTCACAACAAAAAACCAAGTCTAGACATACTTTTTTCTTTTGAGTTTTTTTTGTAAACCAAACAAAATTTCAAGAGTGTTTTGAAAGTTTACTTCCGGTTTTAAGAAGCACATACCGGTATTTCGTTTTGGGAACAGATGTTTATTCATATAAGGCATGAATGATGGTTGTGACTGCTGTCAGGCAGTTGTGAAAACATTTAAAAACTAGAAACTTCAGTTAACCAGATATTTGTAATTAATAATACAGCTGTTTCAGTTTTCTGTTGCGTGCCATGTACTAACCTGTACGTGAAGCAAACGAAACCGGAAAAGAACAAAACTAATTACTTTGATAAATTAAGTCATACATCATGCTTTGCGATCTTCACAAGTCAATATTTTCTAAAAATAGCTGTACTCGTTTATGACATAGCACATCGACGTTGCTTTAGATTTCTTGCCAGCAACAAGTAGAAAAATGAGAACCAAAAGTATCAGTAGATAAGTAGACAACTTTTTTAGGCCAAATTTGAAAAGTGTTGGACCTTGTACGCGTTATCAAGCGACTCATGCACACAGCATTAGGCTTTCGCCCAATTTGGCTGCGAAAGTGTGGAAATAGACCAATTTCGATATATCAAAATTCAGCCTAAAACAAAAGACATCAACACGAGGCTCTGGGAATAACCCTTACAAAGTCTATAATTTATTCCCCAGAGCCTCGTGTTGGTGTCTTTTGCTTTAGGCTGAATAATTGGTCTTTTAGGCTGTAAGCTAGTGTATGTAGCTCATAATTAATTTCATTTGGAATAATTCTTGTGATTAGGAAGATCTCGTGGCTGGCAGTCTTCATCATGATGTATATAGTTTATTGATTGCTGTTTCTTTTCTTGTTCCTGGATTATATCCAAATCGATTTCGTTTCCACTGAAGCCTTCTCAGTAATAGATTACCAAGTGGTACATTGTGAGATAACAGATAAATAATTGTATTCTGTATGTTGTATTCTTGCGGTTAAGAATAATGTAAAAAAATACTGCAAGTTGCTATTTGCCGTGAAGTTTAACTCTAAAAGGTTTACCGACTACACAAAATATTTAGGACAGGCGTGGTTTACGAGAGGCTCATTAAGAAACGAGCAGGAAGTAATTCTTTTCTCCCGTGACCATAGCTTTCAAACAGTTTCTCTTCGAAAGAACTACACGCTCAACTCTTGTATTTCATTTAAAAAAACTTAAATGTTCAAAGTTACACTTTATTTACCAACATCTAATTTTCACGTTTTTCTCTATGAGAAAAAATCCCGCGAAAATTCGATGCCCTTGCTACACATGTTTTCACTTTCCTGAACATAACAACCACGTTGACTTTCTTTCCATTTCATGCATGTATACTTCTTTCCCCGCAGCTTGGTACTTTAAGCCATTTAATTTATAGTCAGAGAAGACTGAAAAAGATCACCGATTTTTGTTGTTGTAGTTTTCGCTTTTTCTTTTGGAAAGAAGCTTGGATAACAACGGGGTTTATTATATCGTGAAAATTAAGCTAAAGACTTGCTTTCTGAAATTCATTAAAAGACGATGAAATAACGTCTTATGCTAAAAATGAATCGCGAAACGCTAAAACTAAAAGTATTGACGTACATCATTGCATGCCGGTAATATTCGCAACGAAACATATGCTTTATACATAATTACTAAATCATTTATTTTGCCGATATTATAAATCTTCGCAACGAAACATATGCTTTATAGATAACTAAACCATTCATTTTTGGTGTTGGTGAAGTTAATATGAGACTGTAAGGCTGTCGGCGTATAATAGGAATGTTTCAATTCTGTTTAATTGTATCTCTTGTTGACAAGTTAGTTGCTTTATCAGTAACGGAGCAGTTACGTGACCATATGTTAAGGACGTGTTATAACCATCTTCAACATTAAACTTGCCGGTAATCTTTCGTGGATATTGCTCAGTCTAGTTCTTAACTAGGGTCACATCCATTTCTGACCTACATGTCTAGTGGGTTGGACAGCCGGCATCTTTAAATCAAGAGGATTGCACTAGATTAGAAAGGCCAAAAGGATGTCGAGCCCAAACTTTTGTTATTTTTTGAAAAATGGGACGAGACATATATCAATTAAAAATTAAGTGGTTGGCAGCGAATTGAGTGGTTGTTAATTGTAGTAGCAGTGTACAGGACTAGAGTGTAAGCCTTGTCAGTACTCTTATCTTCTTTCTGTGTAGACCATTCTTTTCTTCAGTTAACTTGCAATGTGAGTGTTTGTTCGAGTGTAACCCACCTGTGGTCACATGTCGGAAAGACGCCAACCAATTTGAACCAAGCTCACAAATTTGCAAAAAAAAAAACAAACAAGAAAAATATACAAAAGTTAAGGGTTTTACCACACCGGGTTTGCTTGTCTTGTTTTTCTTCGTCCACTGTGAAAGGTCAGTCGCATAATTTTTTGGTCGAAAAAAGTTACACACTTCATACTTTTGCTCTAGAAACTGGATTTCAAGACGCCATCTCAGAAATTTGGCCAACTTTTTTCTCTCAGTACCAACTTGCACGCATGCGCAGTCGTTATTCCGACATGTAGCCTCTCAGATCCAGTGCTATCCAATTCAAAAACGATGCGCGCTCACATAAGGCGGCTCTCTCCTGTTTTCAATTTTGCTGTGCCACTGAATTTTACGAACAGCTTCATACTTCACAATAGATTAGTACCGGTTTTGTTATCCGAAGCTACAACAGCTTTTCAGCTTATCAGCCCAGTATGTACCCTCATGGGAAATTTGATCTCATTGCAACTTGATGGAGCCTTAATTAAGTACACCCTATATTTAGCATTCGTCGAATGATTCGATTACATTTTACACAAAAGTCGACGAACCACCCTTTTTGTTGCATCGAAATTGTTTTTAATCAAGACACATTTTTTGAAGAAAGTCAAAAAATTTGCACCCACAGGTTTTGGTGCCACGTTAACATTCCAAAACATTAAGGTGGTGCCAAAACCTCTTGAAAAAACCTTTGAAAACTTTCCTGAGTGCGCTTCTTGTAGCCTGCGTTGCAGCCGGTTTGTTTGTGTTCGGCGCAGGCTAGCTTCTTGTTGTGCAATAAAACGGAGGTTAATTGTTTGTGTAAAATGAAGTCGAATGCTAAAATTTCTTTAGCTCCCAGTGAAATTTAGGATAGATAAATTGAAGATTCTTCTAACAACATTTGAAGCTATTTGTGGATTAGCACTGGTTATTAAACTGAATTTCTCATATCGAATGACGAATGATTTACGGCATCGCCAAAAGTCAAAACGCTGAAGACTTTGGACGATCGCACATTTACATCAGCGGCGCCCAAATTAGGGTTCTCGGTACGAAAAATCAGTGATTTGTTTTAAAAACTAGTTAAGACTCACCTTTTTTGGATAACATTTTATCAACAATTTGCTTTACATTACTAGTATTTCTATCGTGTATTTTATCGAGACATGTACATATACATACACCCGTATACACATCTCAGATAGATATTTTTATCTGTATAATTCTATAAGGCATTTTAAGTTCTACATTTTACTCCTTATGTGTTTGTAATGTACTTCTATTTTATACCTTGTAATGCGCAGATTGTAATCGGGCAGGTACATGAGTATCTTTCAATGAAACCTTGCGCAGTAGAAGTAAGAAGTTATAACTGTATTATTTAAAACGGTGTATTTGAGCTGAAAGTTTACTGTAGCATCAGCTCTCAACAACAAGAAGAAATTTTTTTCTACGAATGAGTCAGCCTTTGTAAAGTTCAGCGGCAATGTAAAATTGAAAACTGTTTTGAACCACCTTTAATAAGCCTGTTTTTCTTATTTTCGTATTGCCCCTATCGTTTCAAATTGTATTTAAGTAATCGGTGCAATTATACTGATTAAAACCTGTAGGGGCGACTGCCAGGTCTCTCCCTGCGTGGAGGCTACAAGAATACCGCCGTAAAGGGACAGTTGTATCGTGTATTTTATATGCAGTGGAAAACCAAGAAAGACCAAAAAATTGCGTGAGACTGTCGAGCGATGTGAAGAATATAGTAATGATGAGAAGGGGTACCGATGATGATGATAGTGATGATAAAGAAAATTATGGCGATGATGGAAGTTATACTACCTTTGATGATGATAACAGAAATGATAACGATGATTATAGCGATAATAATGGAAATGAAGGGAATGATACCGTTGATGTTAGTGATGATAACGATGATTATGGCAATGATGATGGTGACGAAGGAAATTATACTCCTTTTTCTATAATAGCGATGATTACGATGAAGATGGCGAGGATAGTGTTGATGATATTGATGTTTCCTAAAGGTATAGACCTTTATCACGCTTTTGAAAACATGACGCTAGCACTCTATAAATGCCAGAAATGAAAAGAGCAGGTCAGAA
>JAOBYE010510306.1:0-10321 GCA_025403585.1 Parazoanthus swiftii | reverse complement strand
GAGCTTATAACGAGCACTGAGCATTATGGTCTTGTGGGAGGGGGTGGGGGATTTGTACACTACTAATGAGGACAAGGGACAGGCTGAAACAGAGCAGAGCTTATAACGAGCAGGTGAATGGAGAGCTGTTATCTTACACTGAGCATTATTGTCTTGTGGGAGGGGGTGGGGGATTTGTACGCTACTAATGAGGACAAGGGACAGGCTGAAACAGAGCAGAGCTTATAACGAGCAGGTGAATGGAGAGCTATTGTTTGACATTTACTTTTATTGTCTTGTGGGAGGCGGTAGGGATTATTGACAAGCTTATTGTCTAACAGAAAAGATGAATAGTTATTGTGTCGAACCTAACGTCTTGTGAAGGTATTTCTTGGTTTCATCGCACACTGCCATTTTACTGTTTTATTAAGTATGTCGTTGACCTTTTTATCTTTGTTTTAATGACCAACTAAGTTAATAACTTAATAAATAGTTATATTTCTTTTTTGCAGCTAAAGCTTAGAATTGAAAACAAGACTGCGGTGTCAAAAGAAATCATGTCAATGAGTGAAGCGGAAATAAAGGAAGAGTCAGAAGAGGTTATGAAACACATCAGTGAATTGTCTGCTGTTATACCAACGCTAAAGAAGCAACTTAAGAAGATGGAAAGTTTGGTGCAAGAAGAACCTGAATCAACGGCACTGGATTCTTACAAGTATTCTCACATCTCAGAAATAGATCCAGACAGTAGGTTGCTGGGAAAGCAAGGGCTTCGTGTAAAGGTACATTATGTTATAGGAGTGCTGGATACTATTTATGATATTAAAGTGCCCATAACCTAAAGATTCTTAATTTCATATTTGCAAGTACACATTAATACAAGAATGTCTGTGAAAACATAATTTTGCAATTTGAACAAAATAAGAACTTTTAAAGTCTTTTAAAGTCTATTTTTCTTTGGTCAATCCTTTCTGCTGATCAATAAGACTGACAGGCTCATGGCTATTGTCTATGACGTACATTCAGGAACCCGCGCTGCCTTGCATAGAACTTGCCCACACAAAACTACTTGAGTTCTTGAATACGAAGAAATAGCCAGGAATCTCAAAACCTAGCACTTGTTTACTCGCAGCTGAAGCGAAGTGTTCCTTAATATACGTCACATGACGTCATGGCTCCTTTGTCAACAAAGGCAAACGGTGTGCCAAAATGGCGGAAACTTTGAAAGTTTTCAAAATTTTGTGAAAAATTGTTTTGTTCTAATTGCAAATTTTTTTCACGAACGTTCTTGTTTTAATGTGTACTTACAAATAAGAAATTAAAAAATTTTCGGTTATGGGCACTTTAAACAATATAATGATAAGTAATGCCATGCTGGACCGACACCAGTGGAAAGCTGCTGTTTGTTTTCCAGAGTAGAAGTGTTACCTGCAACAATATTGAGTTGATAAACACTCCGATAGACCTTATCTATTTGGCATTACAATTCTAGCTTAATAAATATTTCCCTTAACTTTAAAAGTTATTTTTAAGGCCTGCAGTTCAGATTATTGTACTTCTAAGAAAAAGTGCTTCCAGTGAAATGAGATTGTATCATTGAGTTTTTACAAACAAAAGCGCTAAAAAGTATCTTCTTCACCAGGTGTTTGAAAATGGAAAATCCGATGGTGAAGCTGTGGTATATTTCAACCTAAGAGAGGCAGAGAAAGGAATCCAGGACAGATCACAAATCCTGGACAGGTTTCTCGACACGTGTGCTTCCTGTCAAGGGATGGCACAATCTGGAAGTGGCCCCGCTGGGAGGAGGATTGCCCGGAGACTGTTTACTCGAGATGGGGAAGAGATCTCCGACGTACAGGATTTGGAATATGATCAAGAGATTTGGTTGTCTTATGGAGAAGATTTTAAACCCCTGCATGGTGAGCTATTTTTTACCAAAAAGGCAGCTTTTGCGTTTGAAATATTTGAAGACTGTTTACAACGATGTCAATTTACAAAAGAGTTATTATTCATATAACTTGTATTGATGCCATCTACTGGGGATTGAATATATACAGTAAATAAATATTTTAAGAAAACTGATTTCAACTTCCAGTGATGGCACTTCAGCTGAACTTTGACAAAGCAACATGTGTTTCCCTGTGGGGAGAGAAAGAGATTATTCAACGTGAGCCATTGGGAGATGACGAGAAGGGGAAAGAGAGACCACCATTATGGCGAGCGGTGACTGGTTTTCCATCAAATGGAAAGCAGCAGGATGTCAAGTTAGAAATGGAGCCAGCGCAGAAGTTGTCGTACGCTGAGGGTCTTCAGATGGCTCAAGTGGAAAGAGAAAGATGCTTCCTGCAGTTCAAAAAGTACGAGTCTCTCGTGTTGTATCCAGAGCTTTCTTTGGACAGGAAAAGAAGGAAAGGAGACCGAGAGATATGGCCGCCAGATTCTCAGCAGTGGGTCATTAACAAAGTATGTCGTATTTTATGTTTTCTTTGCTTTTTCCTTTTCTCCTTTCTTCTATTTTCTTTTCTGGGAAACTTATTCTTAAGATTCTTTTTCTCTTCTGATGTATGCCCTACAATGTGCTATTTTTTATCAATGTCCGACTGTTGGGTATATGTGATAATGTATGGTCTATTTTCTTTACTTCCTTACTAAGAACGGGTTAATCCACAGTCGAGCCTTTCCCCAGTTAGCACTGTGTTTGTCAGAGACACAAGTGGACGTTCAGCTGGCAGATCAGCTCCACAGAGGGTTTGCGGTCACTGTGGCCAAGAGGTAAGACCCAGATAATGAGTCCAAACTTTAGCTGTTTGGTTAGGTTAGACTTCGTATTGTATGTTCCTCAACTTTTTGTTAACTTTTTTTCTTGATTGTTAATCAGCCGTGCGTTGGTCAACAGGCCAGAATGCATGCTGATCAGCCGATATATGATGATACTAGGCCCACATGTTTTGTGAATAATTTGCCCGCAAGGCACATTTAGGGACAAATCATGAAATGATTTGTTTGCCCAATTGAGAAATGCACCCACGTAGATTTTAACTCACTATGCCTTTCACGCTGTTAGTAACAATTTACTGCAAAGTAAAGAATTCCTAACAAACAAACAAGAACTGCACAAGGTCATCATTGCCACTGGAGATAAATTGGTCCAATCCAGGATCTTTTATTAATTTCTACTTGAACCTCTTAAACATTTGGTTTCTAACCGCTTTTGTTGTTTGTTTTGCTAGAGCGCCCCAAGACCCTTATCAGCAATGGGGTTTCAGCCACACTGGACAAATCTACTGCCTGGCCAAACCAAATGTCATACTAACATTTGTTGGCAACCGACAAGTTACTGCTGTACATCAAGAGGCTGCTGCAGGCTCATGTGAACCCAGTTCTTCCCAGCCAGAGCCAGAAGAAAAGGAGCCTGGATCCAGACTAGGCAATCTGAGTTTTGTGAATGGATTCGGTTTTGGCGGTGACGGGTCCAATCGTTCTTCAAGCAGTAGTAGCAGTGATGACAGTGACGAGGAGAAGAAGAAAAAGAAAAATGAAAAGAAAGAGAAGAAAGATAGGAAGACTGAAGAGGCTCCAGCTAACGACCAGGAAGCAAGTGTGACACCCGTGGCTTCTGTAGCCACCCTCAAGGACACATATGGAGGGCGGAACCTGTTGATTGCAGTGATCCCCAAACTTCCACATAAACATCCTTCGTCTGCTGCACAGAGGTAAAGTATCAGGATCAATCTAGGTTCCTTTGGAACTACCTATCTACCTCTCCTTAGGTTAGTAGTGTTATATATTCGAGACAAAACCGTGACATACTGACACTTTCTGTTCCTAGGAGACAAAACCGTGACATACTGACACTTTCTGTCCCTAGGAGACAAAACCGTGACATAGTGACACTTTCTGTCCAAAAAGACAAAACCGTGACATACTGACACTTTCTGTCCCTAGGAGACAAAACCGTGACATACTCACACTTTCTGTCTCAGGAGACAAAACCGTGACATACTCACACTTCCTGTCCAAAGAAGACAAAACCGTGACATACTCACACTTTCTGGCCAGGAGGAAGAAAACAGTTTCATCGATCAGCGCTGGTGAAAACCAGTTTAGAACTCATGATCAGTCAAGGAAGTGCACCATTTGTAGATTGCGTCATACGATTTTTGGCTATTATTTTTATTACAACAGTACAGACATCAAGAGGACACACCATTATGTCTTACAGATGGGCCATAAAGCAGGAAGATCTTAGTAACATCGGCCAGTGGAAGTTCTCAACAGTCTCCAATCGTGAGTGGAACAAACGCGCTCTTTCTTGGCCGGTAACAGAGGATGGGACCTGGAACGAGGTACAGTGACTAACTAACTTGACCTGATGCGTCAGTCTGGTTTCTTGTGTTTGTTTGCGTTAGTGCATGTGTGTGTGTGTGTGTGTGTGTGTGTGTGTGTGTGTGTGTGTGTCTTTCAAGGTACATGACTTTGTATGGTTATTGTTTATGTGGATTCCTAATATTGTTTGTATCTCATATTGTTTGTATCTCCTGTGTACTGAAATGAGTTGGTATAAATAATGATTCTCCGTCACAATCAGTACCGCCGGGTGGAATGAGGTACAGTGGTACTGCAGAGGTACAAGGTCACATGCCTTGAGCACACGTCACTCGCCGCACAATTATTTCACATGTACAAGCAGGCAAAGCTCAGCTGGAGGTCCCCGGTTCGATCCCCGGTGACTCAAACGTCTGTTTCGACTTTTGTTCTGCTCCGTGTAGCTTAAGCTTTAAATGCCCATAAATAGGAGCACTGACAGAAGAAGGGGGGGGAGTAAGTTGTGCACTAAGGGCAAAAGTTTATCAGTTAATTCAAAAACTATCATAATTATGTTACCGTCGTTAAAAAAGGCCGATCTATCTTTACCTTTTTTACATGCTCATCTGCTGGAGCTCCTGATTCACATTACTTGCTTGTCGATCTAGTGTCCTTTTCATCTTGCTTCTAACCTTGGTATCTGTGTGATAGCTGACTTGGCGTGATTTGTACGTCCATTTTTTCTGCCTGACTTACAACAGGTGTCAATGTACACAAGTCTCAATGAGTTGGTGGTTGTACACAAACTAAACACGCCTTCTTCTGGGCTGTAATTCGGGGCGGGACATTGAACAAGACAGAGCAATACAGGTGGTAACTAATACTTAACATGTAAGCGTCTTGCTCTTCCGTGCAAATGGTTTCTGAGACTATGTCAAGTTTGTGTTAAATTGCCATTTAATTTGCAGGAGTTTAACTGGCCAATGGAGGGGTTCCTCCTGGCTTTTGCTCCACCAATCAGAAAAGCATCGGACAAGAACAAAGCACCAGCCACTAATGGTAAGGAGAACAAAACCTAGAAAACTCTGTAACCTCAACTTCAGCTGTTTTGTTTGCAACGCAGCTCGTACTCCAAGTGGATGTTTAATTCAAGTTCTTGAACTGGCCGTCTAGAATTTTATAATTCTACAATGATCTCTTCTGATTACAGTCCTCGCATCACTTCCATTGACCTCATGTATCTAACATGACATTTTTGAAACTAAATGAAATCATCATTTAGCCATTATGATGGCTGTTAAGGGCTTGACATATTCACCCTCCCTCCCACAGTAACACAGTATATACTCACCCTCTCCTCCCACAGTGACAAAGCATATACTCACCCTCTCCATCCAAAGTAACACAGTATATACTCACCCTCTCCTCCCACAGTAACACATCACTTAACTTCTCCTTCCACAGTAACAAAGCGTATGCTCACCCTCTCCTCCCATAGGACCACCTGTACGACTACGAGTGCTGAAGAATGGTGAAGCCGATCCCTCCAGGGGGGTCACTGTCATTGGACCGGATCTGACTAATGTGAGTTGCTCACTCTGTTCAGTTTTGACGACAGTTTCACTAAATTTGCCAGCCTGTTGTTCAATTTTTGTCTTTCTTTTTTTTTATTACAAATATTACTAGTGGTTTCACCGGTCCCTTTTTAGGAAAATGAAACCGTAATGAGTCTAGTTTTCCACCTCCCTGATACTGTGCCTATCAGCGACATCGGCTTCTCCCTTTTGAGACTGCACAGTGTGCCAGTGCTTTCAAAAGACAACTAATATTACAGAGACACGTGCACCTCGTTAAAAAATGAATTTTTTTAAAGGTAAAATGTAAGTAGTGCCCTTGAGGTTTATTGATAAAGGCGCTTTATTAAGGTTTCATAGTTCTTGCCTGTTTTAGCTAAAAACACTTAGTTTTAAAAAGCCTTGTGGTTTCTCTGAATTTCCCTATACACAAAACAACTTGTAATCTTTGTTAAAGTAATTTCTAATTCAACGATCGAGTAAAATTCATGTTGTTTTTGCTGTTGTTGTGTTATTATCTTAGAGTTTGGCTGAACTCCAAGCTTGACACAGCTCTACCCTGTAAATTTCTTTGTTTACCGCTACATAACATGTAATTATCCAAGCAGTTAGATTGTTTTGTTGTTGTTTATTTAAACCGCTGTAGTGAAGAAATTTACAGTAGATTAAACAGTATACCAATATAATACATACATAAATAAATACATAAGAAATAGTTTTAATGCAATTAATCTAGTATTAATTCCGCTGAATCTACTATATGTCAAAAAAAAGGACTAGATAATACTTTCGTATTCAAGTATTTAATAAGCTTGCAGTCCAGAAGTCCAAACGTTTCTAGTAGAAGCAGACAAGTGGTGTGGTTTGTCCAACTAAAACTCTTAAAATCCTTTTTCAGCAGATGATACACGATGTTAGTCCAACAAATAAGAAGCACAAAAGGTAAATCTTTTCTTTGGTTTTGTTTTGTTGATATTGTAACGTATGCATGCATTTTGACAAAAGGCTTTGCTCCCTGCAAGTTCTACATACCTACATGTATACAAACTGACCGACACACACAGACCATTGACAAAAGGCTTTGCTCCCTGCACGTTTTACATACCTACATGTATACAAACTGACCGACACACACAGACCCCGTCCTCCCACACACACGTCTACACACGCACACCTATATATGTACATACAAATACATAATCACAAACTTACACACATACGGATACACAGCTATTTATGTACACAATAACACAATTATACATACACTGCACACACTGACATACACGCGTATACATACATAGATACATACGTATAGACAGACAGACAAACAAACAGATCTAGACAGACAGTTATGTTTGTGTGTATTGCTAGTGCCAGTCGAGCTATAGTTCGTGTTTTGATGCCTACGGCCTTCTGTCTTCATTTTATTCCTTTTGTTCCTTCTGCGTGCTCTCCAAAGAATTGCCAAATTCCCACAGTTAAATTTTCTTTGCACTGGCTAAGTCAATGTCTTTCTGTTGTTCTAGAAAATCAACCAATTCTGCCAAGGAAGATAAAAAGTCCAGTGTTAACATGGAGAACGGCTCTTGTCATCCTCTTGATCTCGTTCACTTGGAGCTTCAGCTGGTAGGGTTCCACCTTGTTTGTTGATATTTGTGCCACTGTACACAGTATTGTCTCGTTAATGACATAACATTGGTTGTGTATGTGACGTTTCTAGCGCAAGCCCTTCGTCATTTAGACGGGGGCAGCTGGTTACTTTGCGGGCGTCTTATTAAAGGAAGCGTCCATTTTTTTGTATACGTTCGATACGATTTGAGTAGTGCAACGGAAGACTATATAACTGATGTAAGCGTCTCAGGATTTAGTACAGCGCATATATAGCAAAACTTAACAAGTAGCACCGATGATACATGCACTTATTACATTGGATATGTACCTGTGTGTGATGTGAAGCTCTCGCAGGATATAGTACAATGTCTATGTAGCAAACAGTGTCATTTATCACCGGTGATACGGACGATTTAATTTATACCTTATAACTGATGCATACGTTTTTCTGGGTGTAGTACAGTGTCTATATAGTAAAGATTATCGTGTATTACCAGTGATACATACCACCTATTAACCGTGTGTGAGGTCCGCACGGCAAGTTAAGGACCGAGTTTTTACCTTCCTTTTATGGCCCAAGCGCGAAGCACGCAGGCCGTGAAAACGAGGAAGGAAAAAACAAGGATCCATAAACTGCCGTACGGACCGAGCAAACGAGACTAGTAAGATGTTTATTATGTGGCTTTGTTGATTATTTGAAGCAAGTGAGGCTGCTCCAGAACTATCTGAAATTTGCCAATCGCAGCGCGCGAAATCTTTCAGCCATATAGTAAATGCACTTATTACAATCGATTAGTATCTATAACTGATGTATACCTCTCGCAATACATAGTACAATGCCTAAATAGCAAACAGACATTAGTATTCTTAACCCGGTCTTCTTCTGTATCAGTTTCTCGACAGATGTACCGAAGCTCTTTCTCTGCCATTTGCTGCCCGACGACTGTACGATGAGAGTGGTAGGGAGATACAGAACGTGTCTCAACTGCAGCGGGACCAGTACGTTTACGTGTCGTGTGGAGAGGCTTGGAGTGACCCCAAACTTTCTTACTCCGAACAGCAGAGGAGAGCCGTGCTCACGAACCTGGCTTCTGATATCGCCCGTATCAGGCAGTACTGTGCCCTGAGGGATCCTAGAGGTGCGTTGAATGACAGAAGTTGAGTGTCTAGAGTTGCCACCCAGCCGTGTTAATAGGAAGTTAGAATTGTACATAATGTTATTTAGGCTGTCCCTGCTATTTTACTACGACACTTCATTAGAGTTGTTATTACTATTATTAGATAACGATGTTTACATACAGCTGCATACCAATACTCCAAGACATTTTACCGAACACCAGCTTGTTTCTACAGACAAGTTTAATTAATAGTTAGGGCCATCTCGTCTTTCGCCGGTTGAGTTGTTCTGCAACCTCTTAGTAGATTTCATAATAGCTTCAGTAGTTTTCTATTCTTTGCAAGATCAACTCATTCTGATCAAACCTCTCCCCAGACTTGGTTCTGCAAATTGACGGGGCTGTGGTACCAGGCTCCTCTCTACGTGTAGACCGCTGTGTTCTAACACAGCAGCAGCGGGATAGACTGTGTAGTGGCCGGGAGGGACTGGAGGATAACTCGCCGCTGGATGAAAGAAGGTACACGATTACAACAAGTTTTTTAAGCAGTTGAATGACTTCTTTCAGTGGAAAATCAGTTAGGATATTTGCTCTAATAAAGGCCTTGTCGTTTATTGATCCCTTTTCCAAGTACATGTTGCTACATCTGCTCAGCATTCGACTTACGTACTCACTCACTCATGATCACTTGCTCGCTTACTCGCTCACTCACTCACTCACTCACTCACTCACTCACTCACTCACTCATGATCATTTGCTCACTTGCTCACTCACTCATGATCCTTACTCGCTCACTTGTACACTCTCTTGCTCGCTCACTCACTCACTCACTTAATCACTCACTCACTCACTCACTCACTTACTCACTCACTCACTCACTCACTCACTCACTTACTCACTCACTCACTCACTTACTTACTCACTTAGTCACTCACTCACTTACTTACTCGCTCATTCATTCACCTACTCGCTCACTCACTCACTCACTCACTCACTCACTAAAGACGCGTTATTTGTTGCGGGTAACACATTTAAGACGTAGTAGAGTTGTAGCGTTCCACCGTCACAACACTGGGGTTACCCTATTCTTTGAAGAAATTTGTTGGTTTTTTAAATCTGCCTAGAGAGGTCGAGAGAGTAGACCAATGGCTTATTAAACATTTCTGTCCACGGACGGTGTGGCAAAAGAAGGTCTTAAATAATTCATTCCTTGGCAAGACTGAGGATTGAGCTTGCGACCTTGGATGTGCGCTGATGCGCAGGTTACTTCTACAACTCGCTGCTACAATACTCGCAACTCTAACCCAAATAACTTTGTTGTGGTCGCTAATTACAGTCAAACTTACTTTAGGTCCTCTTCAAAGTCGCACTACCTATTCGTCTGTGAAGGTAGCACTGTCCAACCACTACTTCAGCAACCTTTCATCCTACCAGCCACTGCGAATGCTCTCTGAATGTTCTCTTATTTTCTGCTTTTATATTTGTACGTTCTGAAATTTTTATTCATATAAAGAAGGTTATCAACTCAACTGGGACCACGTCCTGTTACCTTATCCTTGTAACACTTTGTATACACTGTATTCATATGTTAAGACTGTCATGAACCTAATAAACTAGACTCAAACAAGACTAAATAAATGTAAGAGTAAACACTTTTGAATATATCACTAAAGAGATTGTTTACTGCTCACTAGTGGGGCTGATACACCGCACATCGACCACCTACATGTACTGACT
>JAOBYE010510195.1:0-13104 GCA_025403585.1 Parazoanthus swiftii | reverse complement strand
GTTTCAGAGAAAGATCGTTTCAGAGTCATTTGTGAAGCTTGTTAGCGCGTGAAATCAGATACTTCTTTCATGTGAATTTTTCCGTGAATCGACCAATCAGAAATCCGCGGCCGCTGGCGGCCGCGTAGTATTTTTTAACAATAGGCTGTCTGTAGTCCCTACTTTTTCCTCCCCCTCCCCTTTTTATTTTTCCTCTCGACTCGCCTCAGTTTTCGCGCGCCATTCTGGATTCTCGATCCCTCGCTCGACCATCATCCGGAGGAAAAATAGGGACTACTCGTAGTCTAGCAGCAATCGCTCTCTGCAAATGAGTAGGCCTTTCATAAACTTCAGTGGCAGCGAAACAAACTGTTTTGAACCACCCTAAAATTACTCTTTACTGCGTTTGTTTTAGCTTCACCAGCAGGTATCCCTCTATAATGGAGGAGGACAAGAGCAGCCTGGATCGGTTATCCTCAGTATCAGAATGTGACTCAAGCGAAGGAACTCCGGATACCATGGACATTGGGGATTCTGATGCTCTTCCAAAATATGGATATCAGAAGAAAATGAATACAGTAAATGAGCCAGCATCCAAAGCCACTAGCTTTTGTGTTAAGAAAACAGGGACTATTAGTTCTCAACCGGTACAAACAAACAGTGAAGTACCAATGTCAGTCTACAGCAAGAAGCGTCCATTTCACGACCAATCATCGCCAAAGCTAAAGCCTCCTGCGAATCTACTTTGGCCGACAAAGCACAAGAAAAGCAATAAAGGCACTTACAAAGACCACCAAAGTATCAACTCTCTTGATATAGAAAAGAGAAGCTTGCCACATTTTAGTCCTGAGAGCAGAAACACTCGCTCTTATTATGATGACAGCCCATCAAAGCTGATTCACTCTAACTCGGTTACCGGATCTCGAGAAATGGCAGAAGAAGACAGAACCCATTTCCCTTCTCTCGGCCACCCAGATAGCACCAGCTGCGATCCGTCAGTACCAAATGCTAGCACGCCTAAATGCTCGCAAAAGGAAAAATCACATAAAGTTGACCAACAACTACAAACAGGATCAGGAGAAAAGACTAAGAGCGCAAGTATCCGAGTTAGAAAACCAGTTCACCATGTAACAGTCATGCCACTATCAACCACACTGCCTTCTCACGGGCTCGATGCCAAGCCAGAAGACAACCCAGTGACAGAACATTCAGAGCAATCTTCAAACAAGCGTCTGACTTCTGTAACAGTAAACACCATGCAGTCAAAAGATATAGCATCAATTCTAATGCAAGAACATATTCATGATGATGTAACGAGAGGAGGGCAACAAAGAAACAACATCAGGTCACCGCATAGTCTCAACACAATACCAGTTGTTCAAGGGCCGTGGAATTATCAAGGTGCAACACCAATTGCAAATGATAGCATAGGACAGAACATTCGAGACTCGTGCATTTTTCAAAATTGTGCCCCAACTAATATCACACAGATGTCACAGCAAGGAGGTTTCGCGTCATTAGACCAGCACCTTGATGACACAGACAACGGAGACACAGGTGAGATTCGACAGCACATCTTGTTTTCAGGTATCAACATTTCCCCAACCACGCCGCTTCCGGGTTCTCAGCCAAAAACTTCAGGTATACACAGTTTTTGCAGTTTTAGACCTGGAGATTGTGATAGCAGCGACACTATCTCAAGGATCTCTCAGGGATTACCTCAGCCGCCTGTAAGTCCATTTATATCTGCTTCAATAGCAGAAAGTAATACGGCAAGCAGAAGAAGCCAGTCAGGTATTCGTCCACACAAAAAACGAAGTTTGGCTCCTTTTTATATGGACGCTTTCAAAAGACGCTCCAAATCCACTGAACGCCACAAGGAACCGCGTTCAAGATCCCACAAACATCCATCACAAACAAGACATTTCTCTGAAGCATACAAAAAAGGTTCACCCTATTTTGAAAGTCAACATCAGCTCACTGTTTCTCCTTCAAGAGTTCCTCGCTGCTCTCCCGTGTCTGATGGTTCGGAACAGCTTTCACAGAAACAAACAGAACATACACCTAATGTAATAACAATGCCACAGCAAGCTGCCTCGAACATCGCAGTTAATAGTCAGCCCACTATTGAAAGACTTCTTCAGAGCAATCAAATCAACTCTGCTCTATCTCCTGTACCCTTACCTCTTAACTTCAGTCCATTGTTTTTAGCGCCAATACCACAAAATATACGCAGTTCCAGTCAATCAGCCGATGTCAACCATCCAAGATTTGGTGGCTGTCTTGAAAACCACGATATATCTCTTCCAAAACCATTTCCTTTGCAACCACAAATGATGATTAGCCCATTGATGCCGCCTCTGCTAGGAACTGCTTGTGTATCAAACACCAACAAGAAAAGTCTACATGTGTCTGAAAATTCGACTATTGAGGAAGCAGATAGTTCCGCAGTTAAGCAGGTGCGCCTTAACACTGAATGTGGTAACTTACTAGACTCAAAATCAGCCTTTACCAGATATGCGTTCAAACCACGTTCTTCTTCGGGTCATGACCAAGCTATTGGATGCGTGAATGACAGCATTTGCAGTGCATCTAAACTGGTTGACTCTCTAACTGTTAACAGCCAAGCGAGAGAAAGCTGCCCTTCCGTTCTGAATTCTTCAGTGTGCAAAGGTTATATGTCAAGTCTACAAACTAGTGCACATCATCCGGGAATGAACACAGCTCAAATCTCCGATCCACCATTTTTGATACAATACCACAGCAATACATTGCACCCGAGTTCTTTTGGTCAGCAACCATGCAGCTACCAACCACATCTTCAAAGCCAGAGAAGAGCAAACTCGAGTCCTTTGGAGCATGAGCTAGCGTTCCACTCAAGTCCACCTTCATTTTCTCATTTCGGTGGTAGGCGAACTCGTTCAGAGCAAGGAAGTGAAGAAGACATTACAAACGATGCCAGAATGTCTTCTCAACACGTGGCAGTCGAGACAACGCAAAACGGCGCCGCAAATATAAGAACACATAAACGCCAACTAGACCTTAATGGTGAGCAAGCACAAGAAAACGCAAGTCCACCAAAACGAAAGAGAAACGAGAGTGTTCGTGTGCTACCGACGCAAACACACAATCATCACGTGGACGGGAATGCACGAGGAAAACACGAGACTCAAAGTTCCCAGTTTAAATCTCATAGGCTGGAAATGATAGCAAAAACTAAAACTGCTGAGGCAGCTGATACAGCAGCAGACAGGCTAGGAACTCGGACAGAAGATCTGTCAACCGGCACAGTACTAAAAAAAACAGAGATGGACACCCACACAAAATCCAAAAACGTCGCTGCAACCCAAACCATACCCACAATGAAATCTGCGATTGATTCACTTGGAAAGGAAATAGATCGAAAATTCACTCAACCAAGCCACTCATTACCTTGTAATTACCAAAGATCTGGTGTCTCTCTTACAACACAGCAATCCTTGGCTGCTTCAAAGCTACAACAATATGGTCGGATAGCTAGCACAATGCGATGCCACACACCTCCAATATCCCCACCACAAGAGCTTGGCAAACAACGTTCAAGTCCAGTACCAAAAAGATATTTCCAAAGGCCAAAGAGTACGCAGTTCATGGCATCCGCGTGTAAAACCACAGATTTAAGTGCTCAAACCCCAAGAAAAAAGCAAAAAAAGGAAGAGCGTATGGAACAAGCCTATGGGGACAAACAGACAGAAACCCTTAAGGCACTCCAAGTGCCGTTTGTTACCGAATGGCCTGGCCAGCATAATCCTCACTACACAACACCTCCGCTAGAAACACCAAAACAGCAGATTAGTCTCAACCCAAACGCCCAGAAAAGAAAATATGTCACAGAATCCAATACAAATGTTTCAAGCCCAAATGAAAATGTTTGCAAAGGTGAAGGAAAATGTCAGCGGTCAACCACGACCAAATTTGCACTAACAAACGACAAAAGAGGAGTTACTGAACATAAACCAAAATCAGTTGCTGTCTGTTCAATGGATAAACAGTGGTTACCTGGGATGTCTCAACTTTGTATCAGACCACAAAAGAAAAGTAGAGGCATTGGCATACATCAGGAACCAAATCACTTACCACCAACAGCAAAATATTCACACAGCAACAACCACGATGACACTGGTACCACCAGTAACGTTACTACTCGCGACCTAGGTAAGCCTGCAACTAGCAGCGAAACAAAAAAGAATGCAGGCAAAAGACCCTTGCGGTTTCACGTAGTTACCAATTTCCTTGTACGTGAGGCAACGTCCCAAAGGGACGCCTTTTCGGTAAACCAAACCTCGTCTCACAAGAAAGAAAAAGAAAAAGAGAAGAGGGGTTTGTCCAAAATTATCAACCTAAACCCAAACGAGATCGATGAACTAAGTGTCAAAAACGAAACTCATCAAATTCACGAAGCAAACAGGGAGAGACCCAGCGAAAAAGCAGCTAAAACTAAAAGAAGTAACGTGAGGCTTGACGAAAGATCAGCAGGAGAAATGAATAAAACTGAAGTTCATCCTTCACAACTATGCGAAGAAAAGCAACCAAAAGAGAAAAGCCATCTTCCAGATCAAGAACAAAGTAATCCAGGAATGGAACCCAGTAAACCCAAATTGAATGTTTTGTCGTCTGCCAGTATGGTGAAAACAGCTGGCCTATCGGGATATAGAACAGCAAAAAATACATTAAAAGATAAACGAACTGCCCAGCAAGATAAAGAATGTATCGGTAATTCCAACAATAGCTCGGAGAGCAGTGACGAGAAGATGAAAATACAAAAACGCATTCCAAAATACCAACTCTCCAACAGCACTCAATTAAACCCTTCGGAAAGTGTTTCAACAAATGGTCACACGGTAAAAAAGAAGGAAAATAACACAGACACTCGAGATGGTGCTCGATCGAGAATCCGCTGGACGAATCTTGCGATAATGTTTGGGCTCACAAACACAAGTTCAGATGAGTGTTCTGGCGCCATAACAGCAAGAACTAAAATTGTGCACAGGCCCGCTTCAAACACAACCTCTGTTACAAGTAGTACTGCTAACAAAGTCAGCAAGTGGAGCAAATATCAAGCAAAAGCCGCTGGGATGGGTCAAACGCGTGACTGCGAAATTACAACAACAACAACAATTTCGGCTTGTGAGAAGAAAAAAGAAGAGCAAGAAAACAATACAGACGAACGAAATTCAGTGAGCTGCAAATCCAACACCAGGAACTTGCCTGTTACTGATGATAGTACACTTTATCTATCACACAAAATAGTGCCGTTTGACACTGCTAACCAATTAACAAAGGAAGTACAAAAATGTGAATCCAATATTTTGTTGAGATCAAAACCCTTGCGCAGAGCGTTTTCGCTTCCACAACGCACTGGTGCAGATTTAAAATGGGATGCACCCTCAGCCAGAACAAAAATCATTCGTGCACAATCATTAAGCTCATCCATGAATGCTAGCCTAGCCAAATCTGCAACTGAAAGATTACCAACTACAGTGCCCTTAGACACTCCAGTGGTCCCAAATGTACCACCAAAAATATCAACAAACACAACGCTACCCCTGGTTAGACCTTCCAAGGAATTAACTGAGAAGCTCAAAAGCGCAACACTATCTACGAGTGAACGGTCAACGGATACACCATCTATCACAAGCTCAGACACTCCTTTGACAGAAAGCATGCGTGTTCTGCTGACAACCAGACCAGCCTCCAACCAAATATCATCCAAACAGCTGCAAGCGAAACAAGGGCAAGCTTGTACACCCTTAAACACTCCACTAGGCAAAATTATGTCACCACCAAACACACCGTTAAGCAAAACCTTAACCACCACAACAACCAACAGTCCACAACGTAAAGACACTACAACTACAATATTAAACACTTCTTCGCCAAAAGGGAGCCTCACTTGTGCGTCCAAAACATCAGTAACAACAGCGGAATGTATCCGTTTTCCAGTCATTGGGCAAATGAATGATGTTGCTCCAATTGGTACCCAAACTTTCACTCCTCTCAACTCTTTCGGGCCCTTTAGTGCAACAAGGCCACTAATTGGCGTACCTTGTCTAAATTCCAAAAGTTTGCCTCCCGTGACGTTAGCAAAATATTTTTTATCAAGCGATGTCTGTACAAAAGTTACAGCACCAAATAAATTGCAGCCAATATCTTCTTCTGTAGTGTCCACATCCACCACTGAACAGCCACCCACAAATTCGTCTGACGACAGACACTCCAAACAACCATTAGGAGACATATCCATGGGGGCAACAACTTCTGTAGCCCCTGGAACGCCACACACGAGCATCATAACCACAGGTGTGCCAAGATTAGAACTTCGTGAGGCAACACCTACTAAGATCAAATCAAGAAGCACACCAAGCTCATCATCCCTAGATCCGCGACATTCCAACATACTCCCCAGGGTACCATGCTCGCCACCCACCAACCTCGCAACACTGCCAGGAATTGAGATACTTGCCAAAAATGCAGCACTAACAAATACTGGAACCACAGTTACTTTATCCAAGCAAACCCTGAGTAGGAGCAACGAACAATTAACAAGTAACCTGTGTCAATCCGCGTCAAATGTATCGAGTGAACAATTTCCAAACATCTCGAGCAAACAAACACCAAGAACCTCAAATAAACAGTTAAAATACTTAACTGAGTTGATCAAAGATCCCCACAAGAAAACATCAATTGATATCTCGAGAGAACTAGCCACAATGCCTTCCAATGATCAAGTTTCCAACAAGTGCAACCAGCCAGTCACAAGTATCTTGAATGAGCCCAGTCTGACCATATCAATAGGCAGGAAAAGGACCTTAAGCAGACAAAACGTAGTTGTAGGAAGAGAACTATCGACAACTATTTCGGGTGAACAAACCACACACAAAATTAACTTGCCACAAAAAACTGATGTGAGTGAACAGACAAATATTATATCCAGTGAGCCAGTCTCGTCTGGTTCAACTGATACGACATATTTCCACAATCAAAGCAACCCATCTGGTATAACATCAAGACCCAACTCAGGAGTAGAAATTGCAGGTGAATCTACCATCGGCTCAATAACTGCAGCATCTGGATTAAGTCCAAAAAACACAATTCTGCCAAGCCTTTCAAATGACCCCTCGAGTAAACCAGGTGGTTCATCCAACAATGGTGCCAGGACTTTACCAAACATCAGTATACCACAAAATGTGCTACAACACAGTTCACCAGGCCCCTACTCTACCTACCCTGAAAAGTGCAACACTTCTGACATAACAGCTACAAAACCTGCTGCCGGGTCATCAACCATGGTCACATGGGCGATACTGAACAGTTTTGGGCCTTTAGCTCCAAACTTGGGCCCTTCATGTACCCCACCAGGCAGTGGAGCAACTACGGATGGTAGACTTGCTCTAGATCCTGGGCGAAGTAACTTTCAAACTTCTGATATGATGGATACTAACATTTCTTCAGAAAATTCAACAAACCTAACATGGCTAATAACACCCTGCCCACTGAGTAAGCCTTGTTTGCCCCAAGATGACCTAAGAGGTTTCACCAATCAGTGCAAACCCCTCGAAACTCAACACTACAAAGAACAACGTGGTAAAAAGACTGATTCAGATGCAGAGCTATTAAAAAAAGAAGGCAACTCCAATACTTATGCAGATGGACATGATACGTCTGCCAACTCTTCTTTCGGACAATCGTTTAGTGGAGTTGATGCAACAAACAAGCATTCCATCAGGCTCGTTGTACAAACTAGCGCAGCGCAAGCTGGGATTTGTCAACAGAAACAATTCAGTACAGATTCAAGTCAGTCACATGAACATATACAAAACATCAGAAGTACAGCTACTAGTGATACTGCACAAAAAAACTCTGAGACGCCCACGCAAAATACCGTTGGTCGAAATTCACATGGGGCGAAACATAATGCTTTAAAACAGCCACAGCACCGGAATCCTGACAGAAGATTGATTGAATTGAACACTAAAGATTTGTCAAAACCGGATGCGACTGACGTTGAAAGTGGAAGAACAGAGGAAAGGCTGACTGCTGTTTTATCTCGACCCAGACAATCGCTTGGCAGCTGTATGCTAAGGCCATTGCCTAACCTCGTCAAAGACGATGTAATGTCAAGAGGCGAAGTCAATACTAAAGGATCGTCGAATAACAGGTCTTGCCGCACAGGGGCAGCACCCAGTTCAAGCGATTCGCCACTTCACTGCTTTCATCAAGCACCATCGTCGAATAATCAGAAAAACACCCGCGACAGCAGAATGGATGAGCGTGATTCACTAACAAAAGCATCAAATGTCAAAGCGTTGCCAACTAATTCCTACAATGTACCTGCTAATACATACGAAATAATTGATGAGTTCGCTGAACCAGATGATAGTTTACCCTGTATAATATCTGCATTCAGCCTGCAAGACAGACCTGATGTACAAGAGCAAATCAAAAGCTTCGGTAACTTCCAACACATTGAAGTCAACTCTACCCTAGCTGAACATATTATCAATTCATTAGGCAAATAACTGGTTTAAGGAAAGAAGAATGCGAACAATAACAATACCAATTTGTTTGCCATGCATAATAGCTAAATGCTAGTCGAGGCAGACTAAAAATTTACACTTGTCAATTAGTTATAAGGAAAGGTAGATACTTAAATATGCTAAAAACAAAACAAGAAAAGAAACAAAAACTCAAGTAGTGATAAAATACAAGATGCCTTTAATAATTACTATAACGAATACTATAATCAACACTGAGATTTTGTCACAGAAATAGTCATTATTGAAAAAAGCTCAGGGATTTCAATATAGTAGCCATTAACATGTACATTTTTAAGTAGAGCTGACTTAAAGCTTTATTTTTGTAAATTCCTAATACAAGCAGGTATCAGGGTGTTAAAGATGTAAATATTTGTGTCATACTTGTATCATAAAATTTTGTGTATCTTTGACTCGAGTTTTTACTAATGTTAGTAGGGGCAAAGTTGTAGTTCACTTCGTACATTAATTGAGCAGTTGAGTTGAAGTAAAGCAATGTCACTGGTAATATATCAGTTTCCGTGATCAACGGTATCGCACTGTGAGTTGAACTTGCTAGAAATGTCAACCTGAGAGCACGCTTTTGCAAGAGTAACAGCTTATCGTGTATCTTTTTACAAGCTTGACCCCAAATAATTATTCAATATAGGAGCAATGGTTGCAAAAGTGATTTGAAAATTTTACATAATATCTTTTGGTAATGAATGTCTTAATTTGCTTAAAATTCCGAGTATTCTATTGATTTTGTTACTTATATAGTCAATGAGGGGTTTCCGAGAAGTTTGTTGTGTAGCAGAACGCAAAGTTATTGAACATAGTTTTTCTGTTCAAGGTAAATAAACCTACTAGTTTTTAGATCAGACAGTTTGATGCTGACCCTTTCACTTGAAACGAGATGGACGAAAAACAACGAAATTTTATTTACAATATTAATTGTAAGTTTATTTCCAGTGAACCAATCTTGCAGCTTTGCTAACTGGCCAGCTTTAATTAATCTGTAACCGTTTCGAAAATCGTAGGGGAGGAGGGGGCAGTTAACGTTGGTGTTTCTCGAAAAAGACCCAAACGTTTGACAGTTAAAAAACGGCCGTTTATACTGAGATTTTGAAGGGAATGTTGTTGTATTGCGAGTTTAAGGCGGTTAATGTTATATTGAGATATTTAATAGACTTGATATTATTTGGGACAGCAATTTTTGTTCTTGTCCTACTACTGTAAAGTATTTGTTTAAACAGTTTTCAAGTGTAGTCTCAATCAACAAATTTCGAGTTCAATAAATCCTGGTAATATGAAACTCAGCGTACTGACTATGAATCTGCGTTGTCAAAGCTGCTGCCAATCTAAACAGTTGTTAAACTCGTCTCGGGGCACTAACTGCCGTTATTAGCTTTTTCATCACCCCGTATAAGAGCCTAACTTAAAAAGTTAGTGATGTGACGACTTACTTCAATACTTATATGGCGATAAAAATAATTATTACAAAAAAATATGATCACACTGTGACCTTCACTGGCTGCCTGTGCATTACAGATTTCATTTTAAAAATTTCAATTAACTTTTAAGGCTATCAAAGGCACAACACCTAGTTATTTAAGTATTTAAGTCAGTATCATATCATCTAATGTATGTTCCCTGCGTTCAAATGACAATGTATGTTTGGGCGCTCGCTCTTCATGCTGCCGTGCATGCGCGCATGGGATAGGGTGGGGGTGGGGGGCATGGGCAAGGGGAAAAGCAATGGCAAGGGTAAGGGCATGGGCAAGGGCATGGGCAAGGGTAAGTGGAGGGGCAAGGGAAAGGGGAGGGGTAAGGGTCAGGGCAAGGGTCAGGGTAAGGGGAGGGGCAAAGTCAGGACGAAAGGGCAAGGATATGCGGAACATACAGGCAATCTAAGGAAAAAATAGGGACAGAGACACAAGGAATCAAAAGCTCCTGTGAGCCAACTCATTGACGCACGTTGGAAAATTTGGTTAGTAAATGGTTTAAGAAAATAAGAAGATGTTATAGAGATGTGGTGTAATTAACGGAGTACAGCGAACGAGTTCTTTCTTGCCACAATGTTGTGATTATTTGAACCACGCATTTGCGCAAACAATACCGCTTACAATTGTAACCTTGCGCCATGTTACACGATCTCAATTTTAATAAAACAATGGTGCACGAAAAATCGTCGTTCCATAAAACATCACGTAACACGAACCAGAAACTAATTTATAGAAACTGTCACGTTGGTATACCTTTTTCTCAAAATATAACTCCCAATGCGTTGACCAAAGTGTTAACAAAGTTTTGGCGTGACAATATCGCTGCAAACTATGCAATATTTTGCAAATTGGTCTGCTACATGTAATGTACAGTCGTGCGTTCCACTTGTCAAAATCCAAACCTGGGGGAGTGACGATTGTTTTCGCTCGAAAAGCAATAACTTTATTAACAACTATAGTATTGCGCATTTTTACGGCTGCATACGCTAAGGAACTTCAACTGGTATATGTCGTGGGGTGGAGAGGGTGCTACCAACAAGTTGATATTTGACGGTTCGCAAGACTTGATTTGAAACACGAGAGCTTGGGTGTCCAATCCAACAGATTTCAACCTGTCCATCAAGGTGAGTGACCCATCTTATCGAAGGCCTTTGATAGGTTCAAAAATACAGCGCCAATCACCTTCCCCTTATCTCGGTTTTGTATAATGGTATCAGATAAATGTGTAAGTGGGATCATAGTAGAAAGTCTCAGCCTAAAACCAAACTGCTTGCTCGTCAGGATGTTATGTTCCTCTAGATATCCATATACCTGCTGGTGGATAGCGCGCTCCACTCTTTTGCTGAGAGTGGGTAAGACAGTTATTGGGAAATATATGTTACAATCCAGTCTGTCCCCAGATCTAAAGAGAGCTGTGACTTTTCCGTGTTTCCATATAGACAGGAATGTACCAGATGTAAGTGACCGATAGAAGACGAATTTATACTTTTGCTAACACAGACTGAAGAATCCTTTAATGAACGGGTGCTAATACATTCGAGCCCGACAGCTTTATTCGTTCTCAGCTTTTTCAGCTCGTTCCTGACAAATTCCTACAGCTGAGATTGGGAAGACGGATCACTATCCATATTTGCATTAAGAGAAGTGTGTGATTGCACACATGCACTAACGGAGTTGTCAGTAACACACCAATTGATGCAAAAAAGTCATTAAGAGTTGTGACAACAGACTGGTCATCCGACAGAACAACCCCGTCACTTTACATTAAAAATGCAACTTTTTTAAATTAATTACAGTAACGTTTTCAATCATTCTTAATAAATTACTGTAAGTAGAAGACTATATGGTTATTTTGGACAGTTTTTATTTATAATTTTATGTTCTCCACAATAAGTGCCAAATGTTATGAAACAGTTAAACTACTGTACGTACCATTCATGGAAAAGAGGATAGAGGATAACACGAAGCAGCCCTTCACGTGCTACTGTCAGCCACCCATGCATGGGTTTGGGCTTAGAAAAGGTTGAGCCTGGAAAAGATTAGCAGGTTAAAATATCAAAGAATGAATTTGTCCTTCTACTAATCGTATATGATACTGTAAATAATTATCTCCACTGTCGAGTGAAACACTTGAGTAATGGATTTTATCATAAGATTCTAATGTCTTGATGTTTTAGCTTTTAGCTGGATATTTTAACCCGTTTTGTCTCACATGTATATACAGGGCCTCCGACAGGATGCAGTGGTACGGAATCCTATCCAACATTAAAATCCGCATCCACCACATCCTGAGAGCATTTCCACTTCATTTTGAAAATTATCAAGAATTATGGACTAAAAAAAATACTAAGTTCCTTCTTTAGGAAGATGGAGTTGCATAGTTATCGCATTTTTACCTCTCTAAAATAACGAAATTGTCAAACAAAACCAGAGGAAAACACGCTTTGTTTATTCACTTCTACTTTCCCAATTTCGTTCCACCAGGTGTTCCTTGTATCACCTGGGCTCCAGTGCAACTACATGTACCGTCGATTTTAACCGGATAGTAACTTGTTTTAATTAATTTCCCCCAGCCAATTATTGTACACTAAAAATCTGAATGTGGCTTATTTTTCTGTTATAACTGTTTACCATAGAAATTTGTCGATAAAGAGAAGAAAAAGAGCCCAAAAAAATAGCTGTTATCAAAACTGCACATGACCGAGCAGGAATTTTCGCACCAGGAGTGTTTTATGCACGCTCTATACATGTAGCAACTCAATTGTGACGCTCGTTTTCGATCGACCGTCCAATCGTTTGACTTTTCCAGCATAATTCTGTGTCTTTGTTTAACGGAAAGAGATCATCTTATTAATTTTTGTGCAGGAAAAGAAAGGGAAAACCTAAGAAGAGGGAAGGGCACTTGGGAAATCAGATGGACGTTACTAAAACCTGGAACGGGGAACAGGGAACGGTCAATATGAGTTGGGGAACGGTAAATATTTACAATATCTGCAGCGATGCTTGACATTCTCAATTGTTCAAATCCCCCAGCCTTCGAAGAATTTGTAGATTCTCACACCTCCAAA
>JAOBYE010510084.1:0-13105 GCA_025403585.1 Parazoanthus swiftii | reverse complement strand
TCATGCGCTGTGCGGTGTGTCATAAATCTCAGCCCGGGCTGAGTTTCGTCATATAATCGGAAACAAAACTCAGCCCGTGGCCGGGCTGAAATCTCAGCCCGGGCTGAAAATTCTCCAATGTTGCGTGTGTGCGTTTGTCGGCATAAACTAAACCGAGGGAGACGAACACTTGAAAACACCATAATCTCATTCAGACGGATTTAATATTTTATGACAGACACAATTTGCGCGGTCAAGGTAAACGTTATTTTCTATTTAAAGTTTACTGGTTTTATAAACATTCAATACAGTTTTAGTTTAAAAAAGTCAACATCCTGTGCATTTCAACTTCACTTTTTGCGGTGTACTGCTATTTTAAGTGTTTCCGTTGAGACTTCCCGGGCGAGTTTATCAATATAAGTTATAGTACTTTTGAGTAAAATTTATTGTTATAGGACGGATATTTAACTTCCTTTACAGTCTGTGAAAATAGAAACAAGTTGTTTTGAGCTGTAGTGCATGATGCAGACATTACAAGGAGGAGCAATAAATTAGGTCGTAGCGGATAGATTTTCTGTAACGATATTGCAACTACGCTGATCATGATCATGTGCATCCGCTCCGCAATCCTCTTCACAAAATTTTCATACTCTTAAAATGAGGTAAGGGAAAAAGCCATGAAATAGGAAAACAACTCGACTGGATACCATTATCAAACACGAATAGAGACAGGTAAGCAAATGTTTTTTGAGTTGGCTTGCTTACGTTTTAAACCCTATATATTGTTTGTTTATTAGGATCAGTGATCCAAACAAAGTGTCTTGAACATAATGCCATGCACTACCCGCTCAGAATTCGTGCTGAACCAGAATTTGATTTATCACTGCTGTAAATGGTACAATTGACCTGTATAGTGCAATGAAACAATTTATTAAGCAAAAATTATCAATTCAGATCGATGATCACAAAAAGGAGTTTTAAAAAACTTTTCCTGAATGTGTAAAGTTTCCTTCGGGAAGCTTTCGATAACTTCTGTTGTCTTGCTTACCCCGACTATGATGTGCAGGATGTTCGTGAACCTGGGGCTGTTGTGTGGATGTGGCTCGCCATTGTGTTGTTCCAGTTGAGCAGTAGATTGTACCTTCCCCCATTTAAGTGATCGGCGGAGTACTCGTAGGATGTACATTTGATCTCACTCCGTATGTTGTAAAGCTTGCGTTAAGCCCAAACAACCTGCGCACCACAGTCGGGGGTATTTCACCACAGAGGTGGTCGATAGCTTTTCAGAAGGAAACTTTACACATCCAGGAAAAGTTTAAACTCTTTTTTGTGATTAATTACGTACTTTACCTAATGGATGAACCTCTATAACATTATCAGGTCGATGATATACAGCTTTTCACCAAAATCAGGTTGACACCGGAAATAGTCTCGGTGTAGTGATAATCGCAGATGTCAGATGATACAGATTTGCATGAGTTATACCTTTGATTCGGGATCTGGTGGCCTCGTACAGTCTTGTTTGAAAACAGCCATAATATACAGTTTTAGTGTGAAAAGTATACACTCACTTTTATACAAAAAACTTTCTTAATAAGAACGTCAGTTGAGAACTTGCTAAGAATATACATCAGGAAATAGTCTCGGGTGAGTGAAGCTCGCAGATGGTATAGATTAGCATCAGTACCTTTGATTCAAGACCTGGTGGTCTCGTACGGTCTTATCTAAACACCTTAATAACTGCTACCGAACGAAGTGAGGCAGCGAAACCTATAGCTGTTCCCTGTTGCTGTTTTGCTTTGAGAAATTTGTCCTTCTGTGTGTATCGCTTTCTCCGGGACTCGCTCGGTCGGGACTTGTTACGAGTTCCTGTTTCATGCATGCACGCGCGCACAGGCTTTTAGGTAAATTGGAACACTATTAAGCAATTATTTGTCGGTCATTTTGCTTCCTTTTTGGCTTTGGCTTTTTTCACGGTAAGTCACGTAATATTAATTAACTGGAGTAATTGTTCTCTTTGAATTTTGCGCCCTTTTTCGCTTCCATCTTTGTCTCGTTTTTGTATGAGAGTTTTCTGTTCTTTCGTTCTAGAGCCACTCACACTTAAGTCTTAACATCCAAAGAAAACATCGGAGCGCGAGACGCATTTACTGAATAGACGGGTACTATAATTAATGTAAACTTTGTCAGACGGGAATGGGGGCTCAACAAACAAAGGCAATCACAGGTATATTTACTTTTCCTTTCTGTTTTACTTCTTTTGACTGAAACAACACCGAGAAGTAAGCCTTTAAACTTTGCTAAAATTTTAAGCAAATGTGCAGGGTGTAATAGTATACTGATGAAAATATCTTTCTTGTTACTTTTTGACTTTTACAGTTAATGAAAAGGCAGCGCTTCCATTAGCATTGCCAACTGCTAGTAGAGAGAGAGAGAAAAATATATACACTCATTTTTCCATAAGAACGTTGAAAACTTGCAAAGAAAAAAACTACAAAAACATGAAAGAGCACGCAGTGCAGCTTCACATTTGGGTTTGGTAAACATGCAATCACTGAATCAGTTCTAGTCTATAGAGCCGTTAACTACACTAGTTCGAAATATTCAGTTGTCAGTCTAGTCACCCAGATAAAGCATTTGAGACAACTAGTAAACAACCCTGAAATAAGAACACCTTTTAGTTAACTAAAAACAAAATCGACAAAGTTTAGCATTTTATTACTGATCGGATTAAGTAACGAATTTCAAACATTGTTATAGCTTCAGGTCTGTTCATGGTTTCGACGGTCTTCCCCGCCTCAGGTCCTTGAATTGTTCTTTTTTCTGTAAAATATCGATGTCATTTGATGTCATTTTGTTCTTTGCGAGCTTCCAGATAAACACAACCATTTGCGCTGACGTCATCCAATTTTTTCCCCTGTATTATATAATGTTTTTAATTGTAGATTGTTAAGAATACTAATAAATCAACAGCTTATTGTTCGAAAAACTTTGAAGAGTTAAAGGAAATTACCAATTAAAAGCAAAGCAATGCAGTCGTGTGATGTCAAACAATTTTAAAACTGAAATACTTGCATTCATATTCCTTTTGATATTTCATAAGGTTTTTCGCCTTTAGAAGATGTCTGAAAAGTGTCAGATGATGTCTTGCATTGTTAATTGATTATTATTACAGTAAAATGTCTAGTTTTTGAGGCAATTGCCTTTGTCTTTAGTCGGAACGATAATTGGTCTAAGAGTTAGAACATTCTGACCGTCTTAGAAAATTGAGTAGAAAACATTATTCGACGAAGGTTTTTTTGGATTCTTGGATCAAAATATGATTACCATGCAGGAAGCCTGAAAAGTTATTGCAATTACTAATATTACGCCTATTTTAAGTTTCGTTTCAAAATGATTCATAGAAACCGAATGATTCATAGAAACTATTATAATATTGTTATCAACCGTAATCATCCTCATTTGTAGCTACAGCAACGCTTAACGAGAGCGTAACGGGACGTCAGCGAGAACAGCACTTTCTTACAATAATACAACGACCGTACGGGCAATGTAAAAAATCTGGACAACTTCCAATCGTCGTCTCGAAAAACAAAACGTTAAAACAAAAAAGGTAAATTTTACCAGCAAACACATTTGAGGTATCAAGGCTTCCGTTGTTTGCCATTCATACGCCTTCGTGCAATATAAGGAATGTGTCGGTGAACTACATTTAAACACGAAATAGGAACTATATCGGGAAGTTATAAATTCTAACAGCCGTCCCACTTTAATCTCGTGGCTTAATTAATAGTAGCCGCGTAATTTGCATAATCTATCAACCAAACTATAAATTTTGAAGAGAGGAAGGCTTTGTTTAAATTACTTCATGTTACTGGCACAGAAGTAACTGACTTCACAAGTTTAAGAAAACTGAGTATTCAAAACACTGTTGCTGCAACAATTAAAGGTAATGTGAATGAGACTGATAAGGTTTGTAACACAACAAACTGCAGAAAAAACCTCATGATCGACAGTTCAAATTGGCTAATACTAGACGTTTTGGCATTCGTTATAGCCAGCCTATTGTTGTATTGATGTGTAACAAAATTTGACGATGAAATTGTGCGAAGCTTCTTTAGATCCTGGGTTTATTAGTTGTTTTTACTATAGAAAAATGAGAATTTAATCTATCGTTATCCATATATAATTTTAGATTAAACTAAAATTATTTTTATTAGGTCTTATTTGCATAGAAAGACAATCGGATACAAAACTCTTAAAAATTGCAGGAAGCTGATGGCAGTGCGAATTGCTATGAATTGCTATGAACCCCCAACTCCTGGACTCTCCATTGCCTTTCTTTTAAGTTCATTAGTTTCTTCCTGGTTTAATTTCAAGCTCACGTTTTACATTCTGTCTCAGTGCGTCTCGGATTTACGCATGCAGGCGAGTTATTTCTTCAAGGAGAAAAGTTTCACCGTCTTTTAGTGCTATGTTATGCAATTTTTTGTATAATTTTAGAAGAAAATTAACTCTGGAGATTTCGTTGCAAAGAACATACCTCAGACTGAGGATAAGAAAGGAACGTTTATCTCTGTAAATTTTGAAAATCGAATGGAGAACCACCACCAAATAACGCGAGAGAGCAGTGGAATTTCACATTTGGTATGTGTAAAGCGATAGCAACACATTGGGGTGTGTATATTTGAACTGAATTAGATGTTGGGAACAGCCTTTCAGTAAGTGTATACATACGCACTTCAAAACGAAATATTAAAAAATTTTAAAAAATTAAGTCTACGAATCTAAAACGAAAAGTTAAGAGAATGTTCAGCTTCTGCCCAAACATTAAATGTTTTTATTTAAGTTAGTAACGCCATAACTACTAAAGGTGGAGGTTTTAAAACCGGTGGGAGTTGACGTCTCGGAACCTTTTACTTCAGCTGCGACAGTTTAGTCTGAAAAGACAAACCTTTTTGTGTCGATCCTGGCAAATCATCAACAAAAAATCTTAATATTCCTTTAATCGAGTCCGAGCGTCAAGAACCTCATGCCGCTGATTTGAGTCTGAATGCGTCTTTTCTTTATAGCTGTTTTCATGTTTAAATTTAGCACTGCATAAACACTTAGCAGTTCCGGAGTCATAATGTTTCAAGACGAAGTATTGAAATCGACTCTTTGATAAAACCTTGTTTTTCTTCGCATCGTCGATTCTCAAACAACGCTTGATCTCCAGAAGCGTGCATGGTTGTGTGGCATTTCAGGATTTTATCTTGTCTCATAAATTGTAGCAGTAAGAACGACAATCAACCGAAAATGTGACTCCAGCCAAACCGAGCTGATGAGAAACAAAAACAAATAGAAACATAAGTCATAGCAATAGTATTTCAGACATCTTTAGTATGGAATTTTGTGTGGAATTAAGTCTATTCTCCAATGCCTTTGGCATTTTTTCAGTTCTGTTCTACCGTTGTTTCTCATCGTAGATATGGTCAGTCGGTCGGTAAAAAATACGTGTGCTAGTTTGTTTACTGAAAATATTACTGAAAGCGCTGAATGCAATTGAAAAAACGTGTGTTGGAAATGCGACTAAATTATGCAGAACAAGGAATTTAATAGCCCTACTGGTTGTCGTTTATAAAATTACCGCAAATGGTTAATATGAGTTCTCAAAATAGACACTTGAAAAAAAAACTGATGAAAACTGGATGAACTTTTGATACGAAACGGATTTTCTTACATATATATTGACTGTTATTCACTTATCGCTTCTTTTTTGCAAATCTTTCAGTAAAATTTTGGGTCGGTCGAATGAAAAAAAAGGAATAAAGATGGCCTAAAAACAAACGATCACACTGACCTGCTACACAAGTTGGCTGTATGTAATATTTTATATTAAGATTCTTGTCGCCGTTTAGTTTAATTTAAGCCCGCAATACGCAAAGTGACTCAATAAAACAGTCGTATACTCCGTAGTTGGTGCCAAAATTAAAATTGTGCATGTGCTTTGACAGCTGCAGGTATATGCCACCTGTTCACTACTGAAATGTATAAAAAATGGTAAACAACATCACTTCGTTCAAATTCCAAAACTCATGGCCAGAAATTAGTTGCACTTCCGGTCCCGTCATTCCATGCGCGCGCTCATCTCAAACCAAAGAGGTCGCTTGCCTTCATGGTATAATCTTTTTTTTGTATCTGTTGCATCAGATTTTTTTGCTCTTTCACACAAGTTTATCTGGTTCCTATGTATCTGTTTGCATTTTATTGAAAATAAGACTCGCAATTTTAGTTTTATTCTGACTCGGATGTTTGAAACTCTGTTACTTAAAGCTTTCCAAAATGGTTATTAATTTCTTATATCGACTGAGTTCGCAAACCATGTTGACTAGTCACTGAAGTCTGGGGTCGTGTGGCCGCAATTTCAATGTTCGCTTCGTATTTATGTTTCAAGACATAAGGAATTTTAGTTTAGAAGCAAAACTCTTTAGTACTTTTCCTTGACAATTCAGTATTGAAATTGCTTTATTTACGTCAAAGTTATAGATCTTTTGAGTGATCTACTCAACGTAGAACAATGACAGTTGCTCCCGTAACGCTGTCTCCCAGCAACCACTTGGCACTAATTTATGATGTAATGCATACATTTGTCCATCATTGGATTAAATACAAAGTTAAGGTTTTGGTTGAAGAATACAAAATGATGGTTGACGACTAAGGTATTTGTAACTAAAGAAACTCGGAAGGTTTTCTCTTCGTTTTTGTTACTGGCGTATGTATCGCAATACGCGTAACCCGGTACTTTTAATATGCGGACTGAGGTACTGCGTTTCATAATATAATGATGGTGGAGCCAAGTACGGACAGACTGTGAGCGTCCAGTCAGGTAGCTATTGAGCCACTCTGGAAGATGCACCGACTTAGCTCAGTCTGTACAACAGAATAGGATGGCTGATGCTGTCAAATGCTTTGGAAAGGTCGAATAGAACCAGGGTTGTTGCATTCTTTATGTTCCATTGCCTCGAGGAAAGCGTCGGTTACCAGTAAATGTTGAGCGTTTCAGTGGAGAAGTGTTTCTTGTTGCCACTTTGATGAGAGGATAGAAGACAATTCCTTTCGAGGAAAGATGTGAATTGCTCAAGTGCAACTCTTTCGCAAACTTTGGAGGCAACATTTAGAAGTGAAAGAGGAGATTGTTGTGCGATTATCTTGCACAGTCGTGTACTGTAACTTCTCTTCCTTGGTTTATGACGTCATATTTCGATGCTGGTATAGCAATGATAAAACCGCCGGAGGGTTGAGCTTTGATGCGTCGTCGAGGTGCATAATATGACAATTTTGTTGAAATACCGACCTAATAACCGTAATCAGAAGAATTTCGCTGTGGATTTCAAAAGTATAGACGGCAAGTTCAACTGATATGTATGAAAAAAAATTTCCATCTTTCGCCCCTGGGTATAGAAAACTGAAAGCCTCTAACTGGTTCTTAATTTTTTTTAGGCTTGTTACACTGCAAAATGTAGCAACGGACGCAAATTTTAACTTTAACTCGAAATGTAACAAATTTTGATGCAAAATGTAAAAATTTTTAAACTGAAATTGTCGTTGAAATTGTACATCCCCCAGGGTTTGGGATCGGCGTGTTTTGAATTCAAGTTCGGAGGAGTAGACACAATGTTGAACTCGTGTTGTTCAGAGGTGTTCAGACGTGTCCAGAAGTGTATGGGGCTTACCTAAATTCTAAAAAAATGAAATGCAAAATGTATCGACGTGACATTTAACTGTCTCCGTCTAGCCGCCTAGCTTGTACCATAAATCCAGTTATAATTTCCTTTTTGGTTTACTTAACTGATAGTAACAAAAAATTATTGGTTAAACCTTGATTTGAACGTGCGTGCAAGTGAATGAATGAATTTTTCTCTTTTTAAAAATTTTGCCTATGCCGCATTAGCTAAATCCACCAAGTTTTCACTTTTTACCAACTTCAGCCTGCTCTTTCCACTTTTGGCATTTGAAAAAGGGATGAACATCCAAGTTTTAGATTGATATGCAAAACGTGATAAAAGTCTCGGTAGAACAATTCAACTAATTTGTTCGCAAATCTTGGTCAGTGTAGACTTTACCTTTTGGTTCTATAAACGTGACGCGGAGTTACCGCATTGACAGAAATACAAATATTAGGTTTTACCTTCATTAATTTTTTCATTTTACCATTTTCTTTGTTACTTGTTTTAGAAATTCATACAGTTCACTTCACACACTGATTCTGTCATCCGAACGGTGATACAGTTCAGGGTCTTCAAGAGTCAATGTACTATGTTTTTTAAAGAGCCACACAGTTATATCGTTAATTTGTGTTAATATTTCACTTTTAATTGCTTTTTTCTCTCGAGGCCGAGGCGTGGTCAGGTCTATAGTGACGAAATCTTACCTGGATTGAAACTGAGTTTTGTTTTAAGTATTATATGTCGTTATTTTTTGTTAAAAGATGTTATGCATATACAATAATTGTAGCCTCCCTTTGATGGGGCGGTTACTAGGTGAGTTATTAGAGTCGAAAGCTGACCCAAACTGAGTTTTTGCACATTGTTTTTGCACTAAAAATTCTTCGATATTATTTCCCTACACAATTCGTAAGAACATAATTATTAGGGATAAAAATGTTCTAATAAAATAATTAGAGTAAACTTTTGGAACTCATACAAAAACCAATTTTGTAGTTGTTTATACCGAACATGTTAACTAGGTAAGAAAGAATGTGCGTCAATATAATTAAATGAATAACAAATAAGCAGATATTAAAAAAATAAAATAAATAAATAAATAAATGAACAATAAATAAATAAATAAATAAGTAGATGAATGAATTGATAAATTACTTAATATATAAGTTTCTTGTGCTACTCACTATAGGCATGAGTACTACCCGGCGCTATTTCTGCCTTGAAGAAGGTCAAAACATTTTTGGATCCGTAAATTTGGCTGTTCTTGGGTGTTAAGACTCCTATATTAGTCAACTGGCTTTTTAAGCTCAAAAAATGAGTTGCTTCATTACCATTGCCTTGATAGATTTAGGTGGGGCAAAAAACAACAAATATTCTGTTCTGCTATTTGCTTGCATATTAACAAAGATACGTCAAACTTTGGAATATCTTCCTTTTGCCACCAGGGCTGAACGCTCAAGATAAACGACAAATCAATTCGCATAAAATCGAGAGGGCGCAGAAGCATACCCTATGCAGGCTCGTAGGCAGGAATTTTGTTGGGGGGCGAGGTGCAAATCAAGGACGGCTAGATACTAACAATTTCCATACGCCATGTATGTTCTCTAAAATCCATTAAAAAAGCTAATACATTTCATAAATTTCGTAAACTTGGACTCTTAAAAGCCAAATATATTTGACAAACGCACTTATGACCTTTTTCTAGTCGTTTAAATTTACGGTAACGCCAACTGTTACGGATGCACTTATTCCGGCTTCTTCAACGCTTTACTAAACCTGTAAATGTGGACCTACGGGCCTGCTATGCTTTATCTCACTATGAGGCCAGTCTCGTAACCTCTGGGTACACGGAACGACGCATAAGGAGGGAGGAATTGTCACTAAAACTTTTGAAAATATCAAGATGCCCGATTCGCGTCTAAACCATCTCACTTCAGCGACTCGGGCATGCGTGCACCGCCGCTCTTTGTGTTTCAATGACATACTATCGCTTATTAAATGTAAAACAGAACGTTCGTAAAGAGCTTTTTCCTAGCGATGTGTCTCCGTGCTAGCTCACTGCTATTTGTAAATTTAAATTCTACTTATGTATTTTATTATATTTATTATCAAAACATGTAAGGCCAAACCCAAAATTAATTTTTTTAACTTTGAAATTTTAATATTTCCAAATTTATGTGTTTGTAATTTCATTAAAAAATGTTTTCTTTTTAAAACTTTTATGTCTATGTAATGTAATTTCACAATTCGGTCTGTAGCGCGAGGAAATTTGTACATAAACGTATAAATGTTATTAATATTGTAAATAGTTGGAAAAAATAAAGAAAATTATAGTTTTTTACGCTGATCAAAATATAGCCTCTTCCAAAGTAGAAGACCTGCACACTTCGCGAAACCACCTCCTGAAAGTGATATATCTTAAAAGTGAAGCTTTCAAACAAATCTGCATTGCAGAGACCCTTAACACGAACTCGGGCGTTCACGGACTCAGGAAAAGCGAAAGGGGCAAAACTGAACTGATGCAAACGTACCGTTTTTATCACTTGAAAAGCCACAAATCAAGATCCATTCAAGTCAAATTTTGGGCGGTGTAAACTCGTCAATCATAAAAATGTTTAACTAACATGAAACTGTTGCAAGAAGCAGCAATCGTTATCTTTTCGACAAACTGTGGGCTAATGAGTTAAATTTAGAAATTGGTTACAGAAGATAAAGCTATCTATCGTGGAATGGAAAAAAGAGAAAACCAGTACATGCCACAATTTTTTTGTGTTTTAGACTAAATAAAGAAAGATCTATGTGCGATGAACGTTCGTTAAACTCTAGTCTAACTGCCCTTAGTGATCAAGGCAAAGAAAAACCCTTTTTAAAAATTAATGTTTTGGTTTGGTTTAATTTGTGTTGTTTTGTTTGGTTTTGATTTTTGTTGCTATCAGACTTTCTAATATATACTAGGCTTGCCTCATTTTGAGCGTTAATGGCAGGTTCAGTTGTCACTGGTTTTGAAATTAGCTTGCAAACATTTTTGTGCAGCCATTGTCACTTATGCCGACAGGGGCGAGGAAAAAACCCAACAACCATACAGGTTGATGACCGATTGAAACTAGTTAAGGTGTAGGTTGAAATTAGTTTCCTATGAGAGAGAGAAGCATTTATGGTTACTGGATAGAGGTTATTTTCTTTTACTTGCTCAACATTGAATTATTAGCTGTTTCAGTTGTCACTCCTCTAATGGTATCTCTACGTGACCGATCATATCTTTTGTGAGAGGACAACCTACCTGCTTTTCCCACCTGTCTAAAGATGACAAAACGTTATCAGTTTTGTATAGGTTGAACAACAAAAACCTCGTTGGCAATACGACCGAGATGAATTATAGTTTCTAATTGTAAAAACAAACTATAATTGCCTAAAATCGCTGGGGAGTTGACTTTGTTCTTTCCGAGGTTCTTTTTCAGCTGCCGACGAGTTTTGATGACTGTCTCAAACCACATTAATAATTAATCATACCAATTTATTCAACATGATAAAAGGCTTTTTTTTAAATTTTATTAACTTATTGAACAAGTCAGTTCAAAAATGCTGGTTTAACGTCCATGTTCTGAAAAAAGTGCGCCATTTTCGCTCAAGTTTTGTCGCAGTGTAAGTTTCATCTCTGTTTATGCAATCATCAGTATGCAGAAAAATTCACTAAATTAACAAACGTGGCAGTTCGAAAACCAAATAAGTTTTAAAAATTTTTTGATTGACATTTACATATAGTAAACACCACAAAAATTTGAATGTTTCACTATCACGAAACGAAGATAAAGCCTTATAGATACAGCTTTCGTCAGTTCAGTCAACACAGCTTGCACCTGAGTGAGAAACTCTCGCTGTAAGATAAAAGCTCCATTCAGTTCAAAGCATTACACTACCAGATCGTTAATTTGATCTTTTAGGTGTAATTTAGGACCGTGCCATTGTTTACAGTCATAACTAAATGAGTATACTCGGAGGCAAACGCACGCCATTTTTCCGACTTCAAAGTCGCGTGGGCTTTTACACCATTTGATGTGTTAACGTTCAGTTATTGTGTTGTTTAGTCATCACAGAAATTCAAGTGCTAGCCTTCGCTACTTCCTAATGGCGAATACAGATACCCCGGAGGAATCAGTTAAGGCCTTATTAAGGCCAAAAAGCAGAGATGGAAAAACCAAGGTAAGAAATGTTTAATACAGCCAGACGTTTTAAGCCCAACTTTAAGAGGGAAGCTTTAACCCAGATCAGACTGGCGTGTTCAAAAACCGTTGTAGTTGCTGTTGTTGTATTCACCCTTTGATAAATAATCTTTGATAATTTATGTAGCTACTTCCCGGCCGCCTCGAACTCATATAGCTTCGGCTTTGTTACTGTTGATTTTTTTAGTCCAGTTTCTCCAGCTAAGTAAAAATATGCCACAAACAGAAAATACAAAATTAGCCAATTGCTTCGTTTTGTCTCCTACTGGTGCGTTTCTCAACTTAAATAGCTGTAACACTTTCGGCACATATAATTGAATTATTTTTACAAAGACCACCAAATTAATTACAGTGGCTTGCCCCCAAGACAAAAGGAAAACATGAACATTGAGCGCTAATCTCGCACAAAAGGAATATCTGAAGCCAAGTAGATTTTAAACCCGTTAAAACAGGTGTTTGGGACACCTTAAGATATGGTCGAACGACTTCTCAAGTCATTGCAGGTCAGCAAAACTTTTGATCTTCAACTAACTTTCAATTGCGTTCAACCTGTTAGGCTTCGTTTCGCCGCCGAATTGCATGAAATTGCGTTAACGTGTATCAAGCTTGTATTCTGAGACTGAGATAGAACGATGACGAACATGTATCAGCTTGCAATCAAATTTGTGCTCGTTCAAAGTCGGTACAAGTCGACGCAAGTCCATGGAAGTCAGTGCGAAATGCATGAAGATGGTTTTGAATCGAAACGCAAGTTTAGAACTTGCACTGGTTTCCACCGCCGTTTGGACAGGGCTTTATAGTGTTAACTAATACATCAACTTGCTGTGCTTAAAAATGGAAAAGTAGGGTTTTAGTTCATACTTCTGTGATCATTGAAAAAACGGTGTTGGAATTTTTAATCAACGAAGATGTCTGGTTCACGTGATATCTTTAGGACAAATCAATTAGATATTGTAATAAGTAATTTTTAATGCATGCGTTTGCCTGATTTGAAAACATTAAAACGTACCTACATGTACTTTTGGTTTTAATCGGTATTTGTAACATGTTTTAACTCAGCACCTCTCTGAGAATCACCTCTGTGAGAGCGCATCCTGACTAAATATTGTTATAAACAAATATAATTATCATATCATATCATATCATATCATATCATATCATATCATATCATATCATATCATATCATATCATATCATATCA
>JAOBYE010509973.1:0-13106 GCA_025403585.1 Parazoanthus swiftii | reverse complement strand
TGAAACATGCACTTTGTGACGTTTGTTTCTGTGAGTTCTTGCTCGCAGCACTTCACTTTCTCTAAGAAATTTCTAGTCTTAATTGTTTTTTTCATTGAACAAACTGCTAATTGGAAATATTAGTTATTGTACAATTACTAGTATAGTAAGTTACTGGTGGCAGCTAAAGCACAACCTCGGGCGAGTTTAAAGGTTTATACGTCTTATTAGTTTCCTTTGAAATCCCGCTTACCAGCGTTGTATAAGGCGTAATTAAGTTTTTAAAGAATTAATGGAGCATATTTGCGGCATTTTAGCAACTCGACAAAAGGTGTGCTCAATTGCCTATTCAGAGTTTATGTGGTAAACTTTGAATCTATTTGAAGGCTTGTAGTAGTCATTATTGAAGAAGGGGCATGCATTGATTAAGCAGAATATGGATTTGTTGCAAACCGTAAGCTTTGTTGTAAAGCACGCGTTTCAAGCGTCAGCCCTTCGTCAGAGCAGACATCTTCCCTGACACACGGTTTTCATGACTTGTTTAGCTTTCTTTCGTCGTTTTACGGGCGCCCTGTCGTTTTCAGAGCCTCAGCTTTAGAAAATTGTAGTTAAAATGCCGAAAATGTCGATGTTTGGACTGAAATGATGTATGAAGCTAGGCAAATGTTTTGTCTTGAGTTATTCTCCATGTTTTATAAAATCGGAGTGGTTTGACTTAGTATTTTCGTCTCGTTGTTCTCCATGTTTTATAAAATCGGGGTTGTTTGCATTATACGCAGGTAAATACGGTAAAATCATTGATAAATCTCGGTAGTACTGCCAAACTCATGAATATTAATTAGATGAAAATAAGGGCCCCCTGTCGTTTCTTTTAGCTAGCTAGAACACTGTTTTACAATAGAACTAGTATGGTTCATAGTTACTGGTGGCAACTAAAGCACACTCTCTGGCGAGTTTAAAGGTTTATAACGTCTTATTAGTTGGCACATATATTAGATTGATTGTATGATAAAAGAGTAGGAATAAAGCCTTACCGTAGGACAAACCAGGGAAAATAATTGACATTGCTCGTTTCTGGATGCGTTCTAGGTCTTGTTGTAAGTGCTTGGGTAATGAATAATGAAAAGAAGTGCCAAGGAACCACATGAATGACTTCATTATATCGAGGTTTCGTTATAAACGGAACGATACAACGAAGTTACCAAAATAATACCAAAAGATTCGTTATATCGGGGTTGCAACAAAACTCGTAGCAAATAACAACGAAAAAGCTTATCCTGTAGGTCAACTGTATTTCATTAATTGTGTGGTTCACACAGAACCAGAACCGAGCTTGAAAGTACTGTTCAACAGTTCCCAGTAAAATCAAGACTGAAACAAAACTATTCTTTAACAAAACAAAAGTAAGGCTTCTGTTAATTAAATTAGAAGAACTCGGTTATTATCGACTGTCTTAGTTCTGCCATACGCATTCCTTAAAATGCGTCTTCCATTGAATCAAGACACTGCACAAAGTGTCGTTGTTCTTTTGAGGAAGTGTTCCTCGCCATTAACAAAAAGCTGTCACAATGCAGTGACAGTGGTGTCGGTATCATGCTAATCGCACGTGATTACTTAAAACAATAGTAATAGCTGACAAAGAACAAATTTAAAACACTTAAAATTTCCGGTACGTATGTCAAAAATGTTTATGTTTTCAATAAATGTTACACTCATTCGCCTGAAGTCGAGAAAACTTCGTTATATCGGGGTAAAATTTGTCATCAGGCAGGACCCAACAAATGGTTCGTTAAAACGGAGTTTTCGTTATATCGGGGTTCGTTACATCCGGGTTACGTGCCATACAAATTACTGTAATTTCACCGGGACCAAAGAATGTACTTTGTTATAACGGGGACTTCGTTATATCCGGGTTCGTTATACCGGGGTTCCACTGTAGCTTATTTGAGTGCCTTGTCTTACCTAAATAAGGGCTTCTGTCTATCTGTTTCTGGCCAAAGGGCGCTGATTTGCTGAAAGCGGTGGAAGTGGTGGTCATTCACTCCTAAAAATTGGGGCGTGGTCCGTCAGAAGAGGGTAACTTGTAAAGTATTAAAATTTGAAAATGGCTATAATTGATTGGTTGTGGCTGCTAAGTTGGTTTTTAAGAATTAATATTTTATTGGCAGATAAACCTTTAATAACGGTGTACTTAGTCGGAAAGCTGAAATGACCAAGGTACCCCTTTGCCCAAACTCCTTTCCAGAAATCATTTAGTAACTAAACCAGAATTGGTGGTCTGTTTCAAAAAATTATAAGAGTATGGTAAAAGTTGGTCGTCGTCAGGATCAGATGGAAGAAAATGACTGAATAAAATGCTGAGTAAGTTTTTATTTCAGTGAGCCGGTTTTCCCCGTCGAAACGTTGGTTTTACACTAACCTTTACAGCAAAAATCAAAATCAACCCTGCTTGTTCAAACCGCACAATCAGGAAATAAGCTTAACGCTGATATTTATAGAAGAGCCAATCTTCCGCCTATTAAGGTAAGCTTTCAGTTTATAGCTTTGTCGCTGTATTTTTTTTAATGACAGGTAATACATGCAGATATCTTGAATATAGAACGGTGTTTTCAACAAGTATTACAGATATAGATTGGGGATAAATACAGTGGCCGGTATTGGCAAATCTCGGAAATTGAGCTCACTTTGCCCAAGCTCGATCAATTATATTTGAAGTCTTCGAAATACTTTCTACCGTAATTTATCACAAATCGCATTCAAATTATACCTGTTTACTTAGCCTAAAATGTGTAGGGGTGGGCCAGGTCGCTGTTGAAGTCTAACATACGTCCCGCTTCTTGAAACGATCAAACAAAAACAAAAGACAGCGAGACGAATAACAACCTTGTTGTCAGATTTATTTACTCCGTTAGTCTTCGTTCGAACTCAGAGCTTTTGAATCGCTCATCGTTGATTAAGGGACCAAACCATTTGGTTACTAGTGTATGAGTGTGGGGAGAAAGATACACGATCATGAAGCAAATAAAAGCCACACTTAAGAGCTATGAAAACTAAAAAATGAGACTGAAAAGAGAAATGTGAAGTTTTATCATAAGTTCGAACATCCCTCAAACGCACATACAGGCAACATTAACTGATCTGTCAACCCTTTACACGGCCAAGCCATTTTTACTAACAAATCAACCCAAGGGGGGCCCGTCGAGTCCCCCCTGGTTTTTCCAAATGTTGCACACAAAAGATCGGGCTTTGGCACGATGGCAGCTTTGGATTAGCTAGTTACTTTCCATAACAACAATCAAGTTTTTAATCTAGAACTGTTGCTATGGCAACACTTGTTTCACAAACATGTCCGCCATTCGGCTGCCATCTTAAACTTTTTCAAAATTTATTTTGGGGATAAATGCAGTAATTTTGCTTGAACTAAGTATAAAACATCTTTTTACAGCCTCAAATAGGAAAATAATGAAGAGTAAAATGAAAATAAAGAAATTAAAAAAATCATAAAAATCCCGTTTTCTGAATCAAACTTCAGTTTGCATAATTAAATCTGCATAAATTATGAGCGGTGACGTCATCAGACGGACTACAGATACTTCAAGTGTCATTTTCAATGCTTTTAAAAAGTTACAGGTTTTGGAACGAAAAACCTTGGTGTGTAATTTTGACCCACCTTGGGGATTGGCTGTTTAAGGATTAACTGAAAGCAAAAAATATTTTTTAAACTGGTCCTCAAAGCTTTTAGGAAAATAGTTACGACTTTTACTTAATTATAAATCTTAAAGAAGATCATGCGCTATAAAAGCGTGACATTGCAAACGTCAGCTTTTGAGGATCGGGCGGAAGAAAGCGACTGGATGTTTATACGTAAGTTCTTTTACGTTTTGACTGCTTTATAGACTTTATAGAAGAATGTTCAAGTAAATTGCAATAAGATATCAAATTTCAAGGAATTTTGGTTTGACGTGACATTGACACTGGGTGACAGTGCAAAGTATTATAACATTATGAAATAGTCATAATTTAGAGTATTTTTTTAAAGATGTACTAATCTGCAAATAGGCAATGTATGTTCTTCAGGTAGTTTTGTTCCACTTGATGTGTAAGTCGGCTTGCCTACACTAGCTAGTGAAGAAAGCAACCGAAGCAGAAGCGAAACGAACGATCGAAATGGAAGAACTGTAGCGTAAGCCAAAACGACTGAACCAGAAACAGAACTCAGATTTGCAGGGAAAAAGCCTCGTTCGCATGCTGCCTTATCGTGATTGGCTCAAACCTTCACTTTCTTTTCTGCTCTCGTATTTTTACTTACATTGCATTGGGTGGAAGCAGAAACGGGGACGGAACTGAATGGAAACCTTGCGTTCCTCACGCCTCTACGTCCGTTGAGCTTCCGTTTTTGCTTCCATCTCAGTTTCTTAACTTTAACATGCACGGGATTTAGCACAGCCATCCAAAGTACGTACACGCGTACTACGTCAATAGTTGTAATGAGTTTAAGTTCTTTTGATCTCAACAACCAAAAACTGGTAAGACTTGTGATGTCTTAAGACTTTTCTTGCATTTTGCATCCTTCCGTCTTGCTTTATGGCCAGATAGTACTTGTGTCTGTAATTCTTTTTCCTTGTCCCGTGGTACAGGTACGACGAGAATGAATGGAAGTAGTTTAACTCATGGTACTCCCTAAGAAGTGTCTCATTTGTACGCAGCTCCTGAAACATGATTAAAATCCCCCTGTTTTTGAGGCTCTAGTCATCAAACACTTAGCGAAAGGGTTTTTGTTGAATTACAATATATGATTTTTCTCGTTTTTGGACAAGTGGTGTAACTTCCTTTGAGTTTTTACAAACGTAAATATGAAAAAAAAGTAAAAAAAGTTCTTCTCTCTTTCTATTTCCTTGCCTTTCTGTTTTTCTGCATATTTGTCTGCCGTGTTTTTATTTCTATCCCTGCATTTTATCTTTATTTATCGTTTTGTTTCTCTGTATGAGTGTCTGCCAATTAATGTTGTTATTTGTCTAGTGGAAAGTAGTTAAGTAAAGTATCTATTTATCTGCCTGTGACTGTTTTATTTCTCTTCCTGTACATTTTTCTTGTTTGTTTGTTTGTTTGTTTGTTTGTTTGGTTATCTGTCTGTCTGTCTGTCTGTCTGTCTGTCTATCCATCTATCTATCCATCTGTGTATTTTTCCTTTTCTTTGTATGTCCTTTATATGTTCCAAACCTTGCATAACTGTACATTGCCGTATAACTAGAAAGAGGCATGAAAGGAGCTATCCCCCCCTGCGCGCGCGCACGCCCCTTCCAACAGACAAAGAAACAAACAAAAACAAACCAAAAACAAATAAATAAAGATAATAAAAAGTATTCCATTAACAAAAGTACTTGTTATGGAACCTAATCTTGTTGCCCCCTTGCTCGACAGAAACTTACTATTTGCCCTCCCCCCCTCCCCCAACACTAGCGCAATTACTTTCTCACAAGTAACACTTACCGTTGTGAACACCTTGCCTTTTCTGTTTATCCCGATGTAGCGCTGAGTTGCTATGTTTTTGATGCGCACAATACTTGCACCATGGGACTGAAATTCGAAGTATCCTGGCGGCACAAAAAATACGTTTTTCGTTATCTGCTATAATATTGTGTTAGAAACAGCCAGAAAACTCCACATTAAGCCGATAGCCTTGAACTGAAACAACTAATATAAACCGAACGTTGCGAGTACAAAACTAATTTTCTCAAATTGTTTCCATTTATTCACATAGATCAGTAATTAGCGGTCACTGGACTACGTCATATGTTTATTGTTGGTCAACTTCACTATCATTAAACTACATTTGAAAAAACAGTTGCGGCAATTGGTCCACGGCAAATTTTTTAAATTTTAAAAGGTGCGAACGGTGTCACAGCTACAATCATGGACAAAACTGTTGGATTACCAAGCGTCCCCCGCTTCCCCTTTTCAAATTTGAATTAAAGCTTCGAACGCCTCAACTTATGAATTGGGGTGCGGGATTTTCTAACTATTTTTGTCTGTGATTGTAGTTTAAAATTACTTTTTGCAAAACTTAGATAGAAACTAATAATAACACCAAAAAAAACTTATGATAGGCACAAAATGTGATTTCAGAGGTACCGCTAACAACCAGAGGAGGCTACTTACCGTAATTTTTGACTACTGTACTATTATAACTGCCTTTTACTTTTCCACTCGGAAGCACAACCAAGCTATATAGATTACGGCAGAATAGTGTGGCTCTCATTGATATTGTCGGCACATCCAGGACGACAGAAATTATTGTTTTATTAGAATTGATATTCGGAATCTGTCCCTTTGTTGGCTTGACATTAGAACGATATTGGAAATCAAAGTTATCCTTTATATCTGATGAATTCATTAGTGCCATAAGCAGGAGAACTACCATGATCTGTGGAAGTAAAAACAATAATGATCAAAATTTGTTTTTTTGTTAAACCAACAACAACAACAACAACAACAACAACACCTCATAGCTGGATTTGGAAGCAACTGACTAACTGCTTTTCAGTTAGTCAGATACTTAATTTACGTACTTAAAGGAGCCAATCGTAAGACAAGACAAGTGCTGCTTAAAGATGGCAACGGTGCCAAGATGAAGAGTGTATAATCATGGCTATCTACCTCAAAAAGACACTGTATACTTCGTTTGTGCACCTTATTCTATAGACTAAGAAAAATAAAAACATTCCCCCCTCCCCTTCCCTCACCGTTCAATCTGTGAGTAGGCAAAACACTCAGTTCTGGTTTGCGACTGATTGATTTAGGATTTAGGTACTTCTACTTCAATGTTTTATTCCAAGTAAAACTAATACATTGTGCAAAGATTTGAGCAACAAGTTTTTCAATTTGCGCCAGTTCGCGAACTGTAGGATCATTGTGGTTTGTATCCAGAGAAAATTTCGTTATTCAAATAATTATTTTTTCTCAAACCTCTGTTGTAACTTGTTGTTTCTCTGTTTATCATCGATTTGACTAGTGTCCAGTTCATCACACGGCAAAACGGTCAATTTCATAATGACGTAATATTTATTATTTTTCTATAATTATTACTATTTAATTATTATTATTATTAATATTGTTGTTGTTGTTGTTATTATTATTATTATTATTATCTTGCAATTTTCTCGCAAAAAAATAACTGCAATAATCTTGATAATTTTGTAAAACCGTTTTTATCACCTAAGTACAGACTTTTTTCTTTAAAAATATCTTTTAAAGTTTAGTCTGTCATTGTTCCAGTGCGAATGTCAACCGACTTTTTCGTTTTATAAAATAAATCTTCATTGGTACAGATAAATTATTCAGTTTGTTGTCTAAGCCTTGCTTGAAAGAAGGTTGGTCAAGTTTTCTTTTGATATAGTTTCCTGAAGCTGACAAACGTGTAGGGTATAAGAAAAGTGACAAAACAAATGGTTTTTGTCCAAATATGTATCAATTCGAAGAAAAGATCTCTAACCTAACATTTCTCGTTGGTTTGAACTGAAAACTGAAAAAAAGCCGCTGTAAATTAATTGGTATATCATTATTACAGCACCTGTAACTAGTTTTGAGGCCCGTTATCAAGTTCGCTACATAGCTTTTATCCAATTAATTTTCGGCTGAAAAGAGATAAGATTTAGAATTTGGCCAAGTTAATCTACTTATATAATATTTTTTGCAGAGGCCGGTCACTGAAATATGCCAAGCGGTATTACAAAGATAATAAGGTACAACAAGACTTTGTTAGGATTTTTTTTGTCCTTTTATTTTTATTTAAATGCGAAAAAGAAAGCTGATTTCTGCAAAAGAACGAACGTCTTTATACAAGACTTGCAGCATGATTTATTTTTCAAGTTGCAAATATGCCGAGAAAAATAGATTAAGTGTTTGTTGTTTTTTGCCGATGACAATCACCTTATTTTACTCTGCGGTCAGTGAAACTATTTCAACCATTTCGCTTTTGTCAAAAATATAATCAAAAGGAATTATTCATTTTTTTCTTTTAAGTACATAAAGCATTTTTTGCTACGTATACAGTTTTTCAACTAAAATATCGAACAATGTTGTTTTATAAGCATCAGCTATAACTGTATAAGATATCCTCACAAATCGCTCGAAGCCATTTCAAACAACATGCGGCAGCAACCGTATTTGTGGCTTTTATAGTTGACTCAATTCTGGCTCAGTTAGGTCTCTGTTTTGAAAATCGTCTTTTTATAAAGTTGTAAACGTTCTTGCACATTAAATAGCTAAAAACATTTTACATTTGTCCAAGCTTTTGATGAGTACAAAAGATCAAATTGACACCTTTAGTTTTATTTATGCTACGGTTTGAGCAGATGACCTGAGTTTCAGCACACGCTTTTTCTTGTATCCTACAGTGTTAAGTGTTACTTCGGTTGTTTAAGGTATTTTGCTTTACCGTCAGTATACTTGGGTTGAAGCAAAGAAGCAGTCTTTTCGTCTTTACTTAGCAGACATGCACATTCATAAGCTTTAGTTAAAAAAACGTCATTTTCAGCTGTTGTTTACACATTTGAGCAGTTAATACAGGCACAACTGAACAGAATGTTATCAAACTAGAATTTCTAATCAGTTTTTTTTCGCGATAATGTTACTGTGCATCTAAACCACGGTGTTGTAAGAAACGTATTAAAGACAAAATAGATTGACATCAGAAGAACGTCATTTTAACAAATGGCTCTGTCGGCGACCTTGTGTTTGGAGTCATCCTGTCGATTCTCAGAAACAAAAACCGCAAATGGCCGGAGTGGCGAGACTCGTAAAATCAAGGTAAGTTGAAAACATCAGCGTTTGATGTTCACTTACATGTTAATAGGTGCAAATGGGTTGGCTTATTTCTTATATTTTAAAACAACGGGGTGTATCTTTTTATTCATTTAAATAACTATTGAGCGTGTTACAAAGTAAATTAGTTAAAAAACGTGCTGCGTGTTTGGTGCAAATCATAGCGTGAGAGAGCAGATACTTCTTGTGAAATGTAGAAGTCACCCGGCATAACAACTACTTCAGTCATGAATTATTAGCATTCACAACATGTTTCCAATGTTTCCGAAATTATTTTGAAAGTAACTTTAAAAAATTCGCTGTTTGGTTTTCCTTTAGTTCAATCTGGTTAAACTCGTGGTAAAGAAAATAAAGAAATTGAGGTAGTTCTATTGCGCTTTCCATATACCGCTCAAAACACTTTACAACAGTATTAATAGATTAACACAACATCTTGGTTACTACACTACTGTTTTAGTTTTTTGAGAAGTGTGTGGGCTCTTTAGAGACTATGAACCAACTGGAACAGTATAACATATCCCTCTCCGCGGACCGCGCGACGAAAGAAGTCCTCATTTTGCTTCTTTTCAAACTTCGCCAATTTTTCTCGTACATGTACCTAGTAAAGAATAAAAACTAGCCATACAGGTGAAAGACTAGACATCGACTTCTTCAGTTTGAGTTTTAACCTAACTTTATATCAGTTGACATAATGAGAAACGACTTGTTGAGAATTTCGTCGAAACGAGTCTGATGAAATGATCTGTTAGTTTTTAGTCGTCGTGGTTGTAAAAGGGCAGCCAGTTTGTTGTTCTGTGGCTTTGCCGTGTACATACATACAAATGTATATGTTAGTTATTGTCTGCGGGTCGGATTCGTGAATCTTGCACGAAAACTCAAGCGGGGGACAAAATGCATACTTGACATAAGCTGCAAAACGTGCGCTGCAACCTAATAAGATAAACTATAAGGTTGCAGTTTTTAAAAAAAAAAGCCTAGCTAACATCATAATGACAAATAGTTCCCACTCATTTTTTCAAATTTAACAGCAGCAGAAGTTATCGACACAAACATAAAACTCAAATGAGATGTTAAGACTGCAGTTTAGCAAGAACAAAGCACTTACCGGTGATGATGCCAGCGCCATGAGCGAAGACTTCGTAAACAGTCCAATTGCGATGTGTGAACTTTAGTAATCCAGGTCGGACTCGCTTAAGCGGATAAAGATTAAAATTGCCCTTTTGTTCTTCAAACAAAATTTAACACAGAGTAGCATATGAGAACAGCTGTCAATTTACTAAGGAGTGATGTGCTTCATTGGATGGAGTGGTTAGTTGTACTACTTGTGTGGCGGTTCAAGGAGTTCTCGAAATTCTCACTGGGGCACCATTCAGGTCTGAGTAGGACACCCCTTTGAAGAGGTGCTTTATTAATAGTTGCACTTTCGGAATTAGCAAAATGATTGCTGATTGCCTTGAGGACAGATTTGCATTGCTCTGGTACGGGTGTTACATCTATTTTGCATATAAAGACCTGTTGTTTTGTCCTTCTGTACTGATTTCCTCAAGATTCTAAGGCAACCGTTAAGGTAAGAAAGAACTAAAATTTTCCTCCCCCCCCATCCAAAAAAAAAAAGGAAAAGAAAGATTCAGTGCTATTATGGTGCTGTTTCAGCATGGTTTCTAAAAAGTTCTTCAGAAAGCCCCAAAAAAAATCAGTAGTACTTTACTCCAAAGAAATTTTGCTGAATTCAACGGCTGTGAGTTCCGGGCGTAACGCGTTGCTGTCTGTTGCTAAGTCAAATATAACACTTGTAAATATCAAAACAGAAAACCGCTTGACACGTGTATTCATTTTTAACTACTGAAATAGTTATATTTCCCAAAGAATGTTCATCAGTTATACCACACAAATACCGGCAGTTTGAAGTTGGAACCGATGTTCTTCGCTGCTACAGTTGCCCAGGGGGGTTAAGACAGCCGCGTCATTGCATTATACTTTGTCACTCAGCTGAGTTCATTTGACACACGGCTGCTGTCATTGCATTAATACTTACGAGATCACAGATTATAACTCGGCAAAGTCATGCAATAAATGAGACGACGCCAACCCACCTAATCTTATCTCATTTTGGTTAATAAAGGCTTTTTTTGTTGTAAGCATCCAAAGAAGGGCCATCAGATTGAGTACGGGAGCTGTTATGATTCGTTGTGAATTACCTAGGTTAGTTAAGTCTCAATTATTGAATGTAATGTTTACATATTTGAAAACCAGTTTCAGTTTGCACTATTTCGTTTAATTTCGAAATCATTTCTTGTCATTACCTCCTGAAGTCCTGGTCCAGTGTTCTGTGTTACTTAGACTAACTCCATATAAACTGAATTAAAAACTGTTTTCCCAGGTTGTGACAGTATAACTAATATGAGCAAGATTTTTTTCTTTTTGCTGTCCTAGATTTATCCTAATCTCTAAACAAATATAACGTAATGTCGCTATGAAAACTATCAGCACAGTGATAATTCTGTTTCAGTTGTGTTAACTTTTATCTTCTTTTGTCGACTGGGTATTATTTGTTTTTACTTCGCCAATTTCAGTGGGCCTATGTTTTTTTATAAATGTATTTAAAAATTTCCATTGGTGATGTTCGGAAATGTTTTAAACACGTGCGTTAGTTTTTTTATTTATTTACTTTATTTCTTTCCGAGATTCGCCAACGGGGGGCAGGGATTAACCCACAGAGCACGGCTATCTCTAATAACGGGTTCTTCTTTTAAGTAAGTATAGTATAATTTTAAGCGGGATGATTTTATTTCAATACTAGCTTTAACGCCAAGGAGAATCGTGGTACAAAAAATGTCAATAAACAGCTTCATCATGGGTGCTAAAAAAGAAAATGCCTCTCAAAACTGGAGGCCACAAAGCCAACTCTACCCTGACGACAGTACCAGCGATTACAGTCAGGATATAAGATAAGAAGATAAGACGGCTTATAATACTTTCGAAAATTATTTTTTGTCTTTTGGATTATGAGCTCGTTCCGTATGAAGTTTTAGTTGAGTTTAGTTAGGCCTATAGATGGAGTTACCGAAGCATTTCGTTTTGGTTCAATACACGATTCCGCGCTAGTGCAAAATTGTTGCTATACTTCCATTTCCTTGCGGGGGCAAAAATTCTTTACTCGGTCAAATTTGAGCTCGTCAGCTTTTAAACATAAACATCAAACTTTGGCCCAACAAAAACTTTTTTTAAAATTACAATTACGGTGCATAGATATTATTCCACCAGCTTCCAAAGAGTTAGAATAAACTAATCAAAGTAGTCCAGCGGTAGGTCTACACAATTCGCCTTTGAATTGAATATATTTCATGCTCGGCAACTGTTCTCCTCAAACTCATAAGTCGTGTTTTGCATTCCATCTTAATCTTTATAAACTCAAATTACCATGCCATGCATGTAGCTGTCTTGATCTCCCCATGACCATGTGGAGTTTTAAATACCAATTCTGTCTTGAAATCTTCTCATATATGCACACGACTTAACTGAATTTAAACTCGCTCATCACATCATGGCTTTAAAATGCTGTGTTTAACACCTTTGTCTGAAAATAATATAATATGCTCTCGAAGATGAATTTTCGCTCACATATTTGTGCTTTTTCTTGCAAGCTGGAGCCTCAAACTTGGAGACAACAAAGTAATCCAGCCAACTTAATTGAAATGCATATACCCCTGTTGGATTAAACCACGCGTTTACATTTTGTAAACGATCGACACAATTTATAATAGTCGACGCCATTTCGAACAACAGCAATTGTAGCAAATATACAGTAAATCAGTTGATAAAGAACAGTGATTTGATTTGGCAGAGTGGTACAGTGAATTACAATGTTCCAAGCTTAGTACTATTCGATTATGTTATCTTCGTTCTTCTTAACTTTTCCTTTCTTTTCTTTTCTTTTTCTTTTTCTCAGTTCGTTTCTCTTTTTGGAGTTAAGATGTAGTATTACACTTTAGTTGCTACTTTCACGGTTCAGTTAACAATTTGCGAGGTAAGAGAGATGTAAGTATGATGTAGTAATATCGAGTTTTAGCACCAGGGTAAACGAAAGGAATGGAAATGAGATAGAAAAGTATATGTATAGTTTGCTGAGACTGCTTAATATTCCCTTTCTTCGCTAAAAGGACCGAAATTAGAAAGTTTCAGAAGGAAAATGGGCTGCTATGCAGTCTAGACCAACAGAAAACAAGATTGGACAATCAAGAGTAGTAGCTTAGTCGTCCAAACCGTCATTTGAACGACTAGAACCAGCCTATTGATATATATTT
>JAOBYE010509972.1:0-22799 GCA_025403585.1 Parazoanthus swiftii | reverse complement strand
AATCTTATTGGCTAGACAGGGTCATATAAACTCTGGGAGAGAAATTCAAATTTATTTCATATTACTTTTTAGTTTAACTCAAACCAAAAGGAATAAAATAGTAGCAACATCAAAGTCCATCTTATGGAGTTATAGTCAGTGCCATCTAATATTTGTGAAGTTTAACATCTGCTAGTTACGAATAGATCAATAAAATGTTGGATTTAAAAAGTTACTAAAATGCAGTCTATTTGGTCAGTTCTTCATTTTATCAAATAGATGCCTATTACTAATTCAGTCTTTATATGGTAAAGAAAATGGACTTGTAGCCTCAAGAAAGTATTGCTTTATACAAACCTGGATTTGTGGTTCTGTATGCGACAGATTATCGTTAATTGCACTTTGCCAGTGGTCTAAGAGAAATGGAGACACATTACTGACCTGTACTGACAAGAAGAACAGAAATGCAACAACCCAGAACAGGAAACATAAGAAAAATCTTACCTATGACATCATCTCCATGCCAAGGTAATTCGGAAACGGACAGCTTCTCAATTAGATAACTCACTGTAAAATACAAGGGAAATCAAACTACATTATCAATTCGAGGTCATCGCAAATATGTTTATGGGAAATATTCTAGCATTACTAATGAAACTACTATTCATAACAAGATTTGTACACTTTAATTTCTCGAAAAACTCAAGGTCATTGCAGGAGGAGTATTTTGAACAATGTCTTCGCTCAAAAAATCGAATTTGAAAAATCATTAAATTAAACAAATCTTTTGTAGGAACACTGAATCAACATATTAAACGGCACACACCACAGATGATGAACTTGCGTCAAAGTAAATAATCATTGTGACACGAAATTTGTGATTTGGACAAAGCTTATTGTTTTAAACCTAAGCATTCGCATCCTGTGGGGAACAATTACTTTAAGCGCCCGACAATGGACACAGCCGACGGTCACTGACTCAATGCTGCAATTTCTGCAATATGTCACGGCGGATAACTTCTTGTAACGACTTAGAAAGCGCCGTCGATTCCATGACACAGAAAGCAAGATGTTTTTACGGCGGTCTGATAATACGGCTGGCTAAATTTCACTTTAGGGTCATTTTAAGAAAATAGTATGGCTTGTGGGGTATCAGTTCGAACTTCCAAATACCGAAAGTGTTACCAATAAGATGAATAGTAAACCTTTTAAAGGTATGTTTAAAAAAACATTAAAAGCTGTAAAGGGTAATACCAGGCACGAAAGGAATTATGGGAGCTCTATAATTTATGCTGCGTACAGTCCTCTGACCTGTACACGAAAAGCAAATGGAATCAGCAAAGAACGAAACTACGTCGGTAATTTTGATAAATCAGGTTAAGATCAGATTATGAATCTGCAAAATTAGAAAGTTCATCATGCTTTTCGCACTGGGTGTTCTCCTTGACAGGTCAACCTTTTTGAAACAGTTGTACATGTATTTTGTGTGATGACTAGAAAACTGCTTACCAGCCTGTCGCATAAATTCACCTCCAAGACCCCTGTAACAAATTGTTCAAGTTAGTTATTCAATCAAGAAGAAAACATAATGTCAGTTCCAACGATATCACAGGATCTTGGAAAGAAGGAAAAAACTATTGGGTTCAGAAAGTGAGGGGGGAGGTCTCACTATGGTAAATTATCAGGGCTAGCACTTGTTACTTTACACGTGCAGCTAAAAACCAAAGCCTCTTTTCGTCAAAAAAATTCATTCACACTTTACGCACGAACACTCTGCATTTTTGGAGTGAGCTGCTCTGATTCTCTTCTTCACTGCTTCCTACTTCCTTGCTTACTGCACGAAATTCAAAATTAAAATTGGAATGAAAAACATCACACTATTAAAGAACTGCTAAAAATGCTTAAAGTTACAAAACACTGGCATTTACCATTCAGCTAACGCCATATGTACTTGTTTCTTACATTTCAACATTTAAAAAGATGACTTAAATAATGTAAATGTTATGTTTCTCGTCAGTGCAAGTTTGAGTTTTAATTATTGAAGTTTAGAGCGTAAAGAGATGGAATAACCTACAACTTCTTGTTTGACCAGCTGTAGAAATTGAAGTTAAAAGAAGGTAGCGTAGCGCGAAATTTCTTCAGCAACAACTCTTTCAACATGCATTCTTTTAAGCAGTAAGTTATCAATTAAGCTGTAAGGAATCTAGTATCTTTGAAAGCATATTCAAATGGATAAATATATTTTGTAACCAATCAGAAGAGCTAGAAAAAATAAACAAACTTCCAACAGCATCGTTATCACGGTTGTCGTGGGATCAAAACGTCTGAGTGTCAATAAGAGCAAAATGATTTGCTGAGGGGTGTTTTCAGTAACACCGAAATTGTCACAAAAGAAGCTGCTCTCGTTTTAGCTAGCTTCTAGACGTCTTGCTGAAAAAGGCGTGGACGCTGAGGGGATTTGCATGTAAGAAGGAAAAGTGTACCCCAAATAAGGAAAGCAGAGGTCTCACCCACCTGAAAAGTTTGGCTTCCGTGAGCTGGAAGGAAATGACATCACGAACCATTAATTGTAACCAAGAAAATGCAATATCTTGCCAACTTGAGACACATTACACGATATAATTTTTTTCTTCTTGCATCTTGCTATGCAACGCAACGATCACGATAGCAGATCATTGCAAGTTGAAATAACCAAGTAACACGCTGTAACTTTAATGGCAACGTTGCCAAAAGTAGACGATCTTTCTACTTTCGTGCAACGCGTTTGGAAATATTTCATTGGGAAACAAGCTGCGGAGAGGGGGTGATTCACGCACAATTTTTCCTGTTGTTGTATTGGATGACCAGCTGGTTAAAGATAATACGAGATATGTAAGACCTATTGGTCATCTTTGGAATATACTTTGCGAAATTTCTTCACGTACCCTTGGAACAATACTTTTTAAGGCATCAATGGATGGAGTGTCGATAACATCCACAATACTCCTGCAAAAGTAAATACAACCACGTGTCCTGTAAATTATTTGGTTTGCCGTCACGAAATCAGATTAAGAACTATGTGGTTCTAATTCATGACTTCAATCACTTCAATCAATATAATTACCTCTAGCTCAGCTAATCTGGCAATTGCTAAAAATGATCAACGGGCCATGATCTGATGGCTACAGCAATATGCTATTAAAAGTAAAACGTACGGTCTTGAACTACTGTGTTATAGTAGAGTATAACCGCAACCACCTTACATACAAACTCATTTGAATACCATGTCTCAGTTCATCACAAATAAGAAAAACTTGAAGAACAGAATCATAAATTTTCCTATTTAGGCTAACTCGTGTACTTATCGCCAACATAGTAACAATAAATATTACAACTGAACAACAGAATCCGTATATATACTACTCCAGTATAGAACTGAATCAAATCCCATAGCATTACCTAATGAAGCAAGCTCTATTCTAGTAAACAGATTTCAAGCAGAACCAGGATTGCGCAACCTCACCTTCCTTGCTGCTTCGCCCAGACGTAGAGAGCGTGGGTGACATCACCACAAGCGCGGATGTTGCCATGGCGACTATACAAATCGATACTAGATGTCCGAGTCAGAAGTTTGGGAAGAACTGTGTACAACAAAACATAAACAACAACAAAATCAGAGTGTTTCTGCAAAGTTCATGTCATGTCAAGCAAAACAGGAATTCAAAAATAGCAGAAAGACGAGGGGAAAAGGAAATGGTACACAGATGAGTTACATTATTTAAAAAATCACTGGAACAAATCTCTACAAAGAGGTCCATCAAGACCACACTGTGATAGAAAAGAAAACTGATAGTAAATCTCGTCGACTGTTGCTATCACAACATTAACAACGACTTATGAAATGTATTGCAAGGTGTCTTTCCCAATCCTTGTTTGTCCCCCTCCGCACCCCGCCCCCCCTCCCCCACCCCAGAGACACCATATATACATAAGAAACTCCTACGGTTGATTTGGGAAACTAACGATCCTAATTGCTGGTTTTCACCAACTCCCTGGGGATTCAAATGACAAAGGGCATGGTGGCCATGTTGGAGCCCCTAACAAAAGAAACTAATTACAACTCCATTGTAAAGGGGCACCAAAATGGCGGCTCTGACGTCACATGAAAACCAAGAACACGCGTGTCTGTACTGTATAAGCAAGAATGGGGTAAAAAAAAAACACTTCAGTGCAGCTTCAAAATCGTACCAGCTTTACAAATAAAGAAGAACAGAAATGAAAGAAATCCGCGTTATTTGTCTATAATGAGTGCATCGGCATTGAGTTTTACAAGGTGAAACGCCAAGTGTAGGTAAGTCAGTGCAGCCATACCTGTTTTAACCATATATTCCGGGGCTTTTGGTGCTAGAGTATGAAGTGCTTTGCCAGCCAACTCTCGTATAGCACTAAAAGAGAACAAATCAGCTAAAATTACTGTTAAACATGACCAACCGTATCGCAAATACAAATGGGAGAATTACTTGCAAAATGCACCAGGCGAGGGGTGTTTGTATTTTGCTATATTGACTGACTTCAATTTATTCGTTCGAGTGTAAGTTGGATCTTTCATCCAATTGGGTTGTTTATTTTAACATAATTTGGCCTTAGGCACAGAAGCCTTCCGTTTAGGAGAACTAGATATATCCCTTACCTGTCCCAATGCTGTAGACGAACATCTACCAAATTGTCTATGAGTGGTATTGTGTAATCTTCAAACTGGGCGATGTAGAGGCTAGAATGGATGGGACAACAGACATTTCATCAAGACAAGCTGACAAATTTAATACAAGGATAAACCAGCCAAGTACCACTACACTTCTCAACAAAAGTGAAATTGAGTTAATTTTGAGGTATTAACTGATCACGAACGCAGTAGAAACGCATCTTTAAACTCTGAACACTATTGTAATTATCTTTCTGGTTTTAGAGCCGTTTAATTCCATTTATATTTCAGAAATGCAAACTAGTAACTAAGTTAACATTCTCGTGGATTGCTTCATAGGTAGTGGGTACAGTTTATGCAAAAGAATGCATGGGAAGTAGACCTTTCAAAGATATACAGTAACGCTGTAATTACCTGATGTTAAGGTAAGTATTTGTCCTGTTACCAACTGCGTAATAGTCTGCAGTTGTAAGGATATCGATACCATGTGGAAACGTTCCCTGTTAACAAAACAGTATTAAAAGTGGACACCAAAGCACCCAATCTGATCCAAATTCAATCAAAATTACTCTATCTATTTTAAGTTAACTTTAAAGAAACAAGACCCTCCTCAAAAAGGAAAAAACAGATTACAAACACAATCAACCTTAACTCTATCACATTGTGCAAAAAGTATGACTTTTTCATAGGTTTTATTCAGCCGCAAGGTTTATGAGGAAATGCCAGCAACTATAAACATCTATGCTGGACTGGTGAAGCAAAAAGTAACTGAAACAAACCACTTTTAAAACAGATGTTGTATGCATTGCTCCAACCTTTAAAAGACGACTAAAAGTCCCTTTTTCGACATAGAAATGAAGTGAAATCAAATCAAATCATACTGGACTGGTAACGGTCCCTACAATGAAAATTATCCCAGAAAGTGATACTGCAAATGCTAACTTTATGAACTTCATGAACCTATAATACGTAATCATTCGCTGGTACGAACTGCAAAGTGAACTGGACAATACAATTCGTACATGCAATGTATCTTAGAAGATACAAAACAACACGTATTTTGCATGAACAAAAGCTTCGGAAGATTCTTAGCGATGCATTTTCTAAATCACGTCGAAACTCGTACACGCCAAAGATAACGTACTCTTGTTTCATGCAAAACCAACATTTGTAGTAAGGATTTTGGGATAATTCTGAGAGGGAGAGTGCCAGTGATCTTTTCCTTTCTTGAGTGGCGACTTCGAAGTGCTGGCTAAAAGCCTGAAAACGTCCCCAGTTTGCAAAAGTCAAAACAGTTCATTGTTTTCTCTCACCTGTCTCCCCACGTTTTCTTGGAATGCTGCCTGTTGAAGGAACAAGACACAGTTAAATATAAGTGTGAAAGTCGTATGAAATAAGTGTTGATTGGTGACAAATGTTTCATTTTGCTATACTGTTTGCCCCAAGAACCATCATACTGTCCCATACTTGGATATGGAGCAGAATGACAACAAATACATATTAGACAAGAGAAAACAGCAAAAACAATTAAAAGTCATATGCGAGAGTACAGCCTAGATCGCTCATACGGAAAATGTCTTTGTTTAGACGAAATATACAATGAAACATTCCTGCTAAGCAAAAGAAACTTTCGTGAGTGGACCCAAATGAACCCAAACGCAACATTCTATGTTTATAGAACCGGTAAGTTTGATTTTAGTCCAGCTTGGTACCTCGACTTTCGCGAGTCATAACACATCCATTCAACTTTGCACTTAATTGCAACATAATTGGTACTGTTATGAGTGTTAGAACAACTTAACGAAACAAACATTCTTACTTGAAGAAATTTGGCCTTACTTAGCAGAAACGAAGTAATGGAAACTTAGATTTTGCCTCTGACATAGCCCCATTAAACCAACTTATTTTGTTGCACTCACCGAAGCAGCTCTCCTGCAATTCACTTCACGATCGAACACTACACATATCAGAAGCGCACTAAACAGAAAAAGGAAGTTAGTTTATTTGTTTGTTTGAAAATACTCTTGTAGTTTTCAATTAGTGAAGGTAAAACGAAGAAAGCACAAAGCTTTTCGAGAACCAAAACATAGAAGCATACCAAAAGGAATACTGCTGACTGCAAAGAAAAACTTGGAAAAGCATGTATTTTGAGTTCTATACAACCTTGTAAATTCCCGCAAAACATACTTTTTGGAACATGTTACAATTTGCAAGACTGCACACAAAACTTACAAAAACAACAAAACAAATAACATATATTGATCATTTGCTCTTGCAAATGCTCAACACATAATACAAATTGCAAACTGCACATTACAAGATTACTTTGCAACCTTGGCATAACTAATTATTTAAGAATCCTTCCCATTTTAAGTACCCAACATCACATACTGTCTACATAACGCACAATGTCTTGTAATCTAAATTCTTGCAAAACCTCAACATACCTTGCAATCTCCTTGACGTAGCAGCTGATATCTTTTGGATCATATGCTCTTGCAAACGCCCAACACACATAACACGCAGCATCTCGCACGTGGCTCCCTACAAGGATTTCCAAAATAGGTTTGTCATTATATATCTGCAACACAAAATTTGACGTGTAAAGAAGTAATATATAATCATGTATAAAAGATCTCATACACTACTATAGTTTCGCTTATCTCGTATTCTCAGTGTGGTTTCTCTATTGTACGCCTCCCTTCTTTTGCCTTGTACCAGACGAACCTCTTCTTTCATTATAACGCTCCAACCCCAAACGTAAAACTTTATTGAGATATTTCCTACTCTCACTAACACTACACACGCATTTTCTTTCATACAAGTTTTACGCTCTTACCCCGCACAAAAAAATTTCCTTCTTATATCTTGTACGTTCACATACAATAAACACGCCTTTTGTTTTCAGCATGAAGAGAGGATATTGCACAGCGGCGTGCAAACACGAATTTCATCTTGGAGTGACCAATTTTAGCATATTTTATGAATGAGTTCAGCACTTTGAAAGTCTTCAGGAACCTTCGAAAATGGTTTGAAAAGGTTTTCAGAAAGCTTCTGATGGTTTCCCAAATTGTTTCAGACGATGTGCCACTTGCGTTCTAAAGATGTAGTTTCGGAAGAATTTTATGAGTTGTCAATTTTCCAGTTAAACACTCATGTCTCTATAATATATCTTTAACGTTTCTTCTTTTATTTCGTAACCTCACAATCTAACACTACCCAAGTTTCTTCCTTATAAAGCAGCATGGTCGAGCGAGGTCCCGAGTTCGAGTCATCTGCCCACCGATCAATGCTGGTGTAAATAGCCTGCTAGCCATTTTTGCTTTTAACCATATCAGATGTATTTACCTATATTTTGATATTCATAAGAATACCACACTGAAAGGGACCTCTCTTGGGGAGTTGTCACAAAACAGGAGTAACAGGGTATCAAGCGTTATAGCTATTCAAAAAAAATCGGAAAACGGAATCTTCAAGATTGGATAAATAAGAAAACATAGGCAAACTTTGCCAAAAGTTTGATGGCTAGAGTTAATCTCCCTGCACCTCTTCAACTATCTTAATTCCAACACTTTAGTCTTTAACGTAATGAAACGAACGTAAAAGAATAAGACACTTTCAGTCCAACATAAAAAGGTACTGGCCTTATGAATGTTGGTACCAACATCAACAAACTTCAGTTTTTCAATGTCTAACGATGGGGTAAGTGTCTGTCTAAAATGAATCAAGGCTCTACAATGCTATCAATTCCATGGATTTACATCAATCATGATTCGTACAGAAAATTGAAGCCTTTTTTCAAAGACTTTTCAAGGACTTTTCAAGGACCAAATTTAGTTTTCAAGGACCCTTCGTGGAATGTCATGTTACCTGTTTAACAAAATGAATCATTCTGTACCAACCAAATTAGCAGCTTTTCAAAGCCTAAAGGTTCTCTTCCAACTTGTTATCCATCGTCTTAAGTTCCTTTGCCTTTTCTGGTGTCGGCTCTCATAGTGGCTCGTGTTTGGCTTTGCCTTTTTTTACACAATTCTTTGCAGTTTTTTCTTTTTTTACAAAATTAAAACGGACGAACACTCTAATCTTTACAATGCAACTTTGCTGCGACTTTTCAGATTCTATGTTGGGGAAAATTCAAGGACTTTTCAAGACCTTACAGTGGAATTCAAGGACTTTTCAAGGATTTTTGGCAATCAAGGATTTTTCAAGGATTTACTATAAAATTCAAGGACTTTTCAAGACTGTGCGAACCCTGTCAATAAAAGTCCAATTATCGTCATGGGATATATTGTCTCGAAAAAGAACTGACAGTATCTTGACACATTACTTTACTTATTCTCAACTGCTTAAGTTGAGTACTTTACTGCGAAGATCTTTCATTTGCTTAAAATGTATATCCGCAGTACAAATATATGAGTTTCATATATTCATTTCATACATGTACATTACTTTACTCTTAACACAAGAGTAAGATGAACATTAAAGTAACATTGTGGGATTAGGAAAATACTGGATAAGCAAAAAGTAAAAACTGACAGCAATTATGACCAGACACCAAAAGAAAACATTGAAAAAAAAAGAAAAAAGTGGCCAGTTCATTATTTCAATCCTCTAAAAGTATTTACTTCTTCCACTATCCTGAGCAGGTAATTTCACCTACCACTTCTTTACTTTTGCAATTATGCTGACTAAAGGAAATACAAGAGAAGGTAGGAATCGGCTGGAAAAAATAGGGAAAACTTCTAACTTGACATCATGGAATAGTATATATATTTTTCTTTCCCCATGTACACTTTCGGCCAGCACTGTACAAGTTTCGTATACTATCTCGGACACTCACCTACACTATACGATCCTCTTCTTTCATCATATGCCAGAGCTCTCAACACAACTGGGACGACTAAACAGTACATAACAGTTGGTAACAGTTTAGTCACGATTGTGTTTAGTTTTGCTGCCACTTTGATAGAGGCATTAAGGAGTGTCTGTTTACCAGTATAAGATCCTGTTTACACTGTAACGAATAGGATTTCGTTCTAACACATAAATCGTTCTGTTTCACAATGTTAAAGTGTTAAAAAAGAGCAGTTTTTTTTAGCATAAAACTTATTCGATATCTAACATCACCTTTGAAAGCGTTGCGCTTAAAACGGTCTGGAAGGTGTGACGGAAAAAAACGTTCCAAAGTTAAACAGAAGGCCTATCCACTACGGTTTTTATGATGACAGCACGAAAACTATCCGGTATATTGTAAACGAGGCCTAAGATATGGGAAAATACCCAGATCCTTTGGTTTGAGTCTTTGAACATGAACACGGGTTTCTAGTATTTTAACTGGTTCTATGAACAACGTACCAACACCTGAAAACGAAGGCTGCTTTTGATCGGATCGTTGAACAAAGAGAGCTTCTCTTTGTTTGAATAAACACATTCGCGTTGTTCATGGAATTGATTAAAAATACACTGACTGGTTAACTGGAGAGTGAATTTACTTCACGGTCATCCAGTTCTGGTTTGGGAAGGGGTAGGAATCAGCTCCTCATCCCCAAATATGTCAAAATTAGAACGATTTACTGAAAAAAGTACATTCAGTCGCCCACTAGCCAGCCCTCCCACAACACGATCCATGTAAACTCAAGTCAGACTTAAGAATATCTGTATAGTATAAGCGAAACTCGTATAAAGATCGATATATTTGTTGTATAACCTTCTGGTAATCTTTGTGGGAGGAGTAGACCTCTTCTACCAAGCTCTGCAAGTGCAAGGCAGCCTGTGAAGAAATAAAGCACAGTTACTCGTGTCAAAATTCACTGTAGATCGGTAACGATACAGCTGCGTTGGAGATCTGACCATTTAATGGATGTTTGACTACATTATGTACATGTTTACATATTTACTTCTTTTTTCAAACCGTTAATATTCGTCGGTTGTAGAGCGTCTAAAAACTGTTAGTTTATTAGAATTTGGAACAACCTTTTCTATCACAGCAGACGAATATCACATAACTTAAGACACAGGCAAATTTACTGAGGCTACAATTTGTGGTTTGGGCTTTTATACACTTACTGTTGTTAAAGGAAAATACTTTCCTTTACGATCGAACTGATACTTGGTGGTAAAGGAAAATACTTTCCTTTACAACAAAGTATTAGTTCGACGTCCTTTCTATTTAACTGACCAAATGCTGTAGCATTCCTATTACAGAAGTTAATTTCGCTCATATGCAACGAGTCTTTAGAATTGCCATTCCATACACAAAAATTCTTATTTCTAGAACATTATTACCCAATTTTTACATATTAGAAAGTTCTGGACTTGCAGCCCTAACTTGTTTAAATCTCACCTCCATGCCAAGCACTATCACTCTCTCTAGTGGTAAAGAGTTCTAACACACTTCCAACCACTTCATCAGCCAGTTCCTTAGGGAGGCGCCCAGTCATTCGACCAACTCTGTTAGAAGACACAAACGATGCCGACTATTATTATTATTATTATTATTATTATTATTATTATTATTATTATTATTATTATTATTATTATTGTTATCATCATCATCATAAGCTCAGTTGCAGCAAAAATGCTGAATAGCTCGTACGACTGAAGTGGCAATCTAACTTGAGACGAGGATATTTACAGGACTACTAAATTTGCTTTACACGACGTACAACCTCTTATTATTAGAATAAAGTTTGGAGTCATGCGCTCCACTAGTGAGAGCTGATGGAAACTACTGACTGCTAAGTCGTTTCGTTTTTGCATCAGATGGTAATACAAAACCTTCATAACTGGCGCACAGATTTAATCAAGCCGATGGTAGCTATATCAACAGCAAAACATGAAATGCTTGTGCTTTTTATAATGTGGATCAAACAGAAACGAGAGGGCTCATTTTTTGTTGTTGCAGTGTTCCACAAAACAGACACAAAAAAAATGCGGTTAACATCGTATCTTTACCCTTTAGCAGCTGACCATCTCACCACTGTATCCTTGTCTTTTAAACCGCTGAGTAGTTGTTCTACAGGAATGAAGAACATTTGCCTGTGTTAGGATAAAACCGTTAAAACATGGATGTGTTGCTTCACCAACCAAATGATACAAATATGGATCAATATTTCTATGATTTTAGGTATTAGTAACACTGATTCATCGCGATTCATTTTTCTTACATAGGTTTTGCTGCCCAGAGCGGGACTCGAATCCCAAACTTTGTTAATTACTTTTCTATCTATCTACCAATATTCAAAGCTACAACACCTAGTCAATCTAACAACTACGACAGAGTGGAAAATGGCTAACAGCTGTCAATTTACGTTTTACGATGAAATCATAGTTTCAAGTGTCTTAAAATTGCTACCTGGCTTTAAACTCCTAAGAAACACAAAGAAGAGTTAAGAAAAAAAAATACTGTCTGTTCTTGTAAATCATTCTTCTTTTTCTTGTCTCACATTTTTTCTGTTTTATTTTTTCTTTAAGAATATTTTTAATCGAGAGTGTATATACGGTGTCGGTTCGGAAATAATTCTGAGAAACAAGCACAAAAACCTTGTAAAATAAGTAGCATAACTCAGTATCAAAGAGAAGCTAAAGCAAAACACAGCACCATTTTGGTAAATGGTTTGTTACCTATGACATCTTCAATTTGTTCTGGAACTTCATATTCTTCATCCTTCAAAGTAAATGATTCATTTGAAAACATATTATTATAATGTTTAGGAAGATTTGAAAGTGGATTGTTCCAGAATTACTGGTGCTGCCAGTTTCAAATCATTTTACCAATAACACATAATCGATATACGTTTTATCGTAATACGTGTTGTTGGGGCAATTATTATTTGTGATTTGCTTTCGTTAAGCCAATTTAAAGTTGTTTTAAAAATGTAAGTGAAAAGGTTTTGTTCTGTAAACTACACATGTAATTCTAGAAGGTGCCAAAAGTAAACAAATAAACTTAGAGAATTCAGAAAATTACTTATCTGAAAAATTACATTAGCCAAATCCAAACCCAAATCTTTCTTTTAAAGCTATCATAAAAAGTCATTCTTGACTTATTTTTATATACTTTTCCCCAGTATAACAACTACGGTAAATGAACAGTAGCCAGAAGTCATTTGTAAAATATTTACGATAATGCATTTTGTAGATAGATTGTAAGTAGTTTTTCGGAATACTTCATTTTGTTGCAATAGTAATTTCTCTTAGGGCCTGTAAGCCCAGACCCCATGACTCGAACCCTATGAAGACCTATTACCTTTAATAAATCAATAAAACACTGTCATTCATTTTTCAAAAATATGCAAATATGATTAATAAACTATTATACTGCAATTGTTATTGACCGTACGCATAATACGCGTCACTGGCCTGGCCATGATTACAACCTTTGAATCGAAGCTTGTTAGGCATGCAGAAATACAGCAAATGTATGAGAACTTGGAAACTGACCTCGACTTGAAGTTTTTGTTTATGGTCACTGGGGCGTATTGTGCACACGGTCTATACTATTATATTTTTGATTTAACAACCAAGATATTCTTCTACTAAAATAAAAGAAGGTGAAGAGGAATACAAACCTCAGCCAGTCCGGACGTGTCACTGTCGTCCTGTGTGAAGGGAAGCAAATGTCTACACCTCTAATTTTTCCATACTCAAAGTTATAGATAAGAAATGGACCAGAGATATTCTTAAGGTTTCATTTTTTGAAAATGCATTGTGTCTCCACATACTTCTTTTACAAGCGCAAATTTCACCTGTTGCTAGAGGTTGCACATATAAGTCAAGTCTTTTTACAACCTCGAAGTTACTTCCAGACTTTCCTTGGTCTGGAAAATGGGTTTTTGAAGTTCCAGACTTTCCAAACTCCGTACAAACCCGGCACCTAATCGTATATCCAGGGATCGTAGACCCCATAACATGCACTTCTGAAAATCCAAGACTTTTCAGGGGCATTTTTGAAACTTTTCTGGGGTTTTCCAGTAGTACCTTGAAATCATACTAAATAGAGTCACAACCAAAAAAAACAATTGATTATTATGAAACACTAAAAAGTTTTATTGCAATTTTCCAGGATCTCTCCAGGATTCAGTATAAAATCCAGGACTATTCAGGACTTTCCAGGAATAAAAAAGAATTCCAAGACTTTCTAAGCACTGCCGAACGCTTACGGTCCCTGTACATCAAATTTATAACAACATACAAAAATATTCATGACAGCATCAGATCTTCCTACTGTGCCGTTTCATTGCCAGCAAAAGATGATGGATCAAACAAATTTACATTCTCTTAACAGGAATTTACTGGGCACTTGTTCCATCTTTTGCTGAAGCTTGCAGAAGTTGCATAAAGTCTCCGAAGTTCTTCAGAACATTTTTAGTTTTCACTTTTTTACCTTTTGCACTGTTGTTGAGAATGGGTTGGCCAGGTTATGCGTGAGAGATCGGCTCCCCCGTTGATACCTGTAACGTAAGAAAAAGAAACAAAAATGATCAAACTCGCATCATTCAATACCCTTCGCTGGACATTAGAACTCTCTGTTGACTTGTTAAACAGTTTGCAAAAATCACATGGGTTTGAGTAAATACGTGTTCAAGGATGAAAATATAATAAAATAAAAATATTTTATCTTATTTCACTAGGTTACCACTTAACGAAGGAATATTTTGAAGTGTTGTATATAATGCAGTGTAATTTTAGGATTGTAGTTGTAAATCACAAGACGTTGGAAAGTACAGTAAAGCGTTACTGGACAGCAACTGAAATAACGTTGCATAAGTAAACTATTTCATCATCAACATCAATATTTTTACACTCTATAAACCTGTCGAGTATTGTAGTATTTGATCTAAAATCTGTTGGAATGTGTTCCAAGTTCAAAAGCTTAATATGGTCACTTCTCAAGAAACTACACAAGAAACTATTCAAGTTCATCATTGTTGAAGAAGAACAAGTAACACATTTCTCATTGCCTAAGGAAAATGAAGTCTCTGTAAAATCAAGGAAGATGTTTTCAGCAAGAGTGTGACGGGTTCGTGTATTACCAAGGCAAACACACAACAATGTCAAGAAGAAAAGAAAATGCTAACCTCCATGATGCAATGCGTGGCTTTAAGAAAGTTAAGCCGATACGCTGAAACAAAATACAAGTATTCCATATTAAAAACGACTCTCGATAACAGATCTTGAAATGGAATATTATTAATTCTTACAAAAAAACATTACTTAATTCAGTGCTAAGCTTTGCAGTGGGAATATACAAATCCATAGTAAAAGAATTAAATTAGTTAATGTCTTTTCAGCCTTGCTCGACAGTCTTGGAAGACTGCTGCCGGTCGTTGGCGGCTGGCGTTAACGCTGTGTTACAGGAGTCAACTTACAACGACGATTTTCCGCGCAATAACGTTGCGTTGAAAATCGTTCCCGTGTAACATGTCACTTGGGACGATTTTCTGCGCAACATGCAGCCCGGCAACATGTTGTAAGTTGACTCGTGTAACACGGCCTTTACGCTCATAGCTATCAACCCTTCTTCTTTCACCTTTGTTTCCATTGCGACTTGACACAACACTAACCATTACATTTATTGTGTTAAACTTGCTTGCACTTCTATCGCTTCTTACCACACGAACGGCAACAGTAACGCATTTGTCAATGTTAAAATGTAGAGAATCGAAGCAAAGAAAAGGATTGTGGGACATTTGCTTACTCCTACCAGCCCATGGATCAGGTATTTAACCATTTCGGACCAACATTTGTAGCTCGACTAGTCATAGTCACTTAAAATTGACCAAATGCACCTTGCCCAAGGTTGAAAATTTTGAACAAATATTTTGTAAAGTAATCAAACGAACCATATTTTCCCCACTTTCCGTCACTCCACGTCCTAACATTGATAGGTACAAAAGATAGTATGATACTATACCTGTATTAGTTTGATATTTAGTTTCCTCAACAGTGTGTTATTGGTTTCTGAGATCCGACGGGCACACACTTGTTCAATTACAACTGGCGCTACAAACAGAAACGTTCCAACATATTATCCCTTACATAGATACTATGTATTGTAGAACCTATATCTATTGTACAGTATTCTTCGCAATCAACCATTGAAGCTTTGTGTACAGGTCTCTCCTCCGTGCACAGTACCCACATTGTTTTAGGAACATATCAAAAACCATTAAATTGGATTGCAACACTTTCCATTGTTTTCATGCTTTTAATATATTTAACGGATATTAAAAAAAAAACTGCCGGAAAAAGAAAAGGAATTATTTAAGGCATTACATGTCATTTTTCTAAAGCTAATCAACAATTGTTACTACCGTGGAAATTGCATATTCCATTGTTCCATATACTGAAATGGCTGTCATTTTTGTCAGTCAAAACTAGTTTACCAACCCTTAAACAATGATTAGCATTGAATAACCATACATGTATGAACGCTGATTTACGGGATTAGCTGAAAAGCAAAGCCTGGTTTACTTCCTCTCACCGTACGCAAGCAAGTCATCCCTTTTTCCATGTTTGAATAGCAAAGCCTGTAAAGACAAAGATGTAGCCTTTAGCAATCGATTAAAGAACCTTGTTCCTTGGTATTAATCAGGGTTGTTGAAATTTGCTGGTCAATCCACCGCTTTTAGATTGTTTTTGTTGTACAAGATATGCAGGTAGACCTTCTTTCTAAATTTATTGAACATTCCAAAAATCCTTAACAATTATATTGCAAGTACCCTTGAGTGGGTCGTTCCATTTGCCAAGCTTCTGTTAAGTAAAGTTTCGTGTTCGTAGAGTTCTACACATAGTTTGTTAAGATTAACATGTGTTTAACCTCTAAATATAAACAAATACTTTTGTAAGGTTTAAATTGAATTAGTGCAATAATAATAAACTGTCAAAAAAACAGTTAAATCAAATTAAAGAAAACAAAACGTACCAGTGTTGTTAGAATTCCAGTCAACTTCATCATTCCATAAATGTTTTCACCTTCATTAAGGTAAGAGAGTTCATATTAAAATGTCAAATCGTGATTCTGTTTTAGGTGTCAACCAAAAACCCAACAGTTTAAATATCACTACCAAACATCTCAGTACAGTTCAACTTTCTCTATTCAAATACAGAATACTTGGTCTCTTGAAAGAAATTTTGTTATTCTTGTTGTACGTGATTCTTAACAAAAGCGTCTCCTCTTTAAAATAAAAACATTGAAGATCATGAGGAAATCTTAAAAGGCGTGAAACCTATTGGTGTACTTTTAAGAAGGTGCAGTTGTGCAGAGGGATTGGTTTTAGTCTGAAAGGGTTTGGGCTTACATAACAAGAGAATACCCAAGTACCATAAAGCAGTTTCCACACAATTGGCTAATTTGAACTTTTTCCCTCAAACTGCAAACCTTTATAGGAAACCTTACTTACCATCAGATTTGGTGAGAATAACTAAGCACCAGTCAAGGAAATCTGCAAGTTTCAGTTTCTTCACATCAGGTCTGGAGACAAATCTGCACCCAAAATAAGCTGTTACAGTCTGGCCTTGGTGGACAAAAACAAGTTACCTCAACACAACTTCAAAGAACAATGTCACGCAAATGAATTTGAGCTTGGTTTGTATTACATCAGTAGAAATTAAACCCTGCAACAATGCCAGAGCACTGACTTAAAGGTATATTTTGAAGAAAGCAACAATTCATAACAATTGTTATCAGAGTTTGCCCATCCCCAGTTTTATGCTAAATGGGCTGTTGAATTTCATTCTATGAACAAGTTCTAAATTTAGGCATTTCAGTAAAATGTCATTGATCTGCCATTAAAAGTAAAGGAAAAATTACTCACTTGGAGAGAACAGAGGCAGCAGCATCTCTTGACTTGTCTGGTACAGATAGATACAACTAAAAGAAGGGAACACAGTCAGGCTTTAAACATGTGCAATCAAAACTGATCACATTACACCCTAACAGAAATGAAAACAGCAATACTGTACAAAAATTGTTGCCTACAGATTCTATAAAAAAACAAGTTCTTACAAAGCCACAGCCATATCTGAACAGAGAGACCTAATAAGAGGAGCTAAAACTTTAAGTCATTACTTCTGCTCGATTACAGTACTTGATGTAGTCTGTTTTCTTGTAGCCTATCTTCACATAAACACAACCTTTGCTGTCTCAAAAAGGACTTAATTTACTATCCACTAAGAAACATAAGAGCTGGTTTTCAAAGACAAATTACCTGAATACAAGAGGAACACTTACAGCCTACACTCATCCCTAAACCCTATTGTTTAATGCTCGATTTTTTTTTTGGGGGGGGGGGGATTTCTTGAAAGAAATTGATATTAGATGATTTTTTACACCATAAAATATATTCAGTTCTTTACACTTGCTATGAAAGTTGAAAATATTCAGAACAAGGTACAGGGACAGATCTGTTTTGACCAACCTTTGCTGTTTCAATAATCCTGTCAACAACTGGCCTTTGACGTTCAGCAGTGCTGGGATCTGTGTTTGCAGTACTAACCCCATCAAACCTGGCCATGTCAAATGGAACTAAACAAATGATTGACAGCCAGAGTAGCAACATGTAGCGAGTTTCCCATGTCTATAAAAAACAAGATCAATTATATATTCATGTTCTTGTAAGAATAGTATTCTAATAGAATGCTTACAAAAGTTTAATATGAACCAATTGATACAAGATCTTTATGTAACTTTGCCAAATTAGGATCTTTTCCGTGACTATATCATGTGCAGTCTAAAGCTCAAAGCTTAGTGAATTATACCATATTTTCCAAGGCAAAAGTTAATCCATGTACAGTATAATTCAACCTCACTTCTTGACAGGCAAAAACAACAACTTTTCTTAATGTGGGTGTACAAGTCTAAATCTAAATTGACTCTTGCTGAAGATGTAAATGCAAAAAAGGTTTCTAGTTTTTTGAGGTACAAGAAAAAACTTGAACCATTAAGGAATTTTATCTCTATTGTCAATACCCTGGGGGCTCGTTGTCATTCCATTTTGTTGTTTTCAAAATATACTTCTGGAAACTTATGATTTATCTTCCAAACATATTGGGCAGTTTTTGAGCTATTTTTTTTCTTCTGGCAGAAAACTACCTGCACCTAGGTCATTGTGTTTCTGAGGTCTGGAACACCAGCTGTTTGTCCCATGGAAGGCATTCTGATACTGTTTCTTTGCCAGGGTGTTAGCAATACGTAGCAGATATGGTTCCTTGTCAATATATAACCATCCCTCAGCTGCTCTTCTACCCACTGGTTTACATTCTTTTCTTTCTCATTTTTTTCCAGAATTGGTACATTTGTTTCTTGGTAGAAAGTTGAGATTTACACTGACATTTTTTCCTCAATCCCAGACAAGATTCTCACCAACATCAAACCTGTAACCAGTGACTGAGTTGCTAGTCAAGACTTCTTGGTAAATTGCACAACTTTAAGTTTAAAGCTTGCAGTGTATAGTTTTGGCAAAAGTGAATGCAAACTGAACCATGCAATAATTATATATAGCATGGTATGATCATATGTCAAGGTTGGTTTTAGATCTTCAAGCGTCAACTTGTACACTGGAAAATATGGTTTACAAAATTTTGTGCATTTGGCTAACTCCTTACATCATAATCTTGTGAGTCCTGCTGAGTCAGCATGGCTAAAACTGGTTCAAGGTCTGCCACCTCATGAGCAAACAACCTCACAATGTATTTAGCACCTCGCACCTACAAAAGTGACAAAGTAACTTAATAAGATAAAATAGAATTTCATTTACAATGATAAAATAATGTAGGATTTGATTACTGTAATGAAAACATTTACAATTTTGGTGCTAAAACTAATTATTAATAAGTGTTACATAAAAGTTATGACTTAAGTTACACATACAGCATCAGTAAGCACTGGACATGTATTATAAAACCACATTGTTAAAGACAGCGATCAAAATTTATTTCCCATGCAAACAATTCAAAAGGCTGACCTATTTCCTGAATGTTAAATAAAATAAAGACTGAAGTTTCTCTATAGCTACAGTGTATAGAACAAAACAGCCAGGATTCATGTGCAAAATCTGTACAAGACCCTTGAAAACAGTAATGCAAACCCAGGAGTGTTTAAGGAGTTTCCAAGGAGTTTCCCCTCAGGCTGATGATTGCTCATTCCCACGTACTAGAACAGAGACTTACAGTACATGTATAAAGGAGCTTTTAAAAGCATCTAGGACAGAAACATCAACAAAGACAGCTGTTGGATCTTTTAACTTTCAGGACCGTAGCAAGCCTTGTAAAACTGGGTGGGGCCTTGCTGAAAGCTAAAGGTGCAAGTTTTCTAGGGGGGATTTGGGGCATGCTCCCCTGGGAAATTTTGAAAATTAGTTTGGCTGAAAGCATATTTCCTGGGTCTTAAATGCTATTTGAAACAAAATTAGTCACAAAACTAGTAAAATATTTCCCATTTTTCTCACACTTTGGGCAATTTGCTGAACTTGACCTATTTGCTGCCCAGAAAAACACTGGGGGGGGGGGCACATTCCCCCTGGCTCCTCCCCTTGCTATGGCCCTGACTTTCCCTTTTGCCCCTTCTTGTTTGTAAAATTCATTCCTTAGTACTTTTTTATTTTGCCTGAAGGTATGAGAACATAAAAAATTGGAAACTTGAATTTTGAAGTCAACAAAGATTCAAATGATTCATACTTTGTTGTTCATGTTCTCTAGAAAACCACAAAAATGAACCTTTTTTTTAACATTCTGTTTTCTAAAACAGACAGCAGAACTTTTACTTAGCCACCTGGTTGTAATCCCATGTGAAGCTATGATTGTATTCTATAATTAAGTCTATTGTTTTGTAATAATTTCATTGAAAACCCCATCCTAGTTGCATAAAGTCCTTATTATCTATCTGAAGTCATTGACTATGACACATTGCTAAACAGTGAAACACACCACCTTCGTAATCAAGTAGAAGTATTTGAAGACTTGATGGACAACTTTTGGTGAGTTGTTAGGATCTCGCACAATCTTTTGCAGCCTCTGTACCAGGTTTTCTGTACAAATACAGAACATGTTCAGATGATAAATATTACTACCCTTGACACTTACAGTTTTTTTTCACAGAGCTTTAATGTCAAAAGGTACTCAAGCTTTTGTCTTGCACCAGCAGTGATGTGGCTTGATTTTGGATATAAAGGTGAAAGCAGTTAGTATTAATATTAGAAACTGACTGACCATACATTAATTTCAAAGGTACAGAGTGTTTTTATCAGTACACAGTCAACCTTAACTTCATTATTATGTATCAATTTAGGAATAGTGAAATGGTCTGACTATCAAAATCAATCACATCATTCATGAGTGCCAATGTGAGCTCTTTGTTGATTCAAAGAACTTAATGAAGTCAAGGGCGGGTTTTGGAGATGGGCCATGGCATCCCTTTTTGTCAAGAAATTTACAAAAGATTTAAAAGAAAATTGCTGCAGTTACCTTCCAAATGCTGTCTAGCCCCGTCTTTCCAGAATTTGGGTCCCAGCCCTCCCTTTCTAAAATTTCTGAATCAATCCCTGGAAGTAACTGTCAGATATAATGTCCCCTTCAAACATGTCAAACCTTGACAATTGGTTACCAATAACTCAGAGTTTAATAGGTCAAAATTGAAATTAAATTTTTCACCTAGATCTAGGAGTATACATGTCAGTGTAGTTGGTAACTAAGATGATATCTGACTACCAACCACAAGGACCCAGGTTCAATCCATGGCAAGGTCAACAGTTGAATTTGTGTGACCTTCTTTAAGGTCACACTTTCAGTGGCCAGTGATATTAAGCTGGTGGTCTATTTTCTCAACACTCTATTGGGAGACTTAAAAGAATCACTGCACTCGTCAAAAAGAGTGGGGTTATAGCTATGTTGTGGCCTGTTATCTATATATTTCCTGTAGGTTGTGCTCAAACATCAGGCAGAGACTGTATAGTAACTGCCAGAGGCATGCACCTGTATGATGTACCTGTCAGACATTGATGTATATGAGATTTTACAAACGAATGTAGAAGTTCTTATATTTTTATATTCTATTCAATGCTTACCTAGGTGGGGATCAAGAAGATGTGGCTGTTCTTGGTATTTATCCAGAATCACTGCATAATTTGGACACAATTACTGAATATTACTACTGAGTAGATAATTACACATTTATACATGATTGACACTGTTTTTCTTAAGGCCGGTACACCAGTAAATTCCCAAAATTGTACTGACTTTCCCTGGTGACTGAACTGCCTTTCCCCACCAATATATGTCTGCGGATTTTTTAGAAGTGACACCTTTGGCACCTGATAACCTTAATGATGTACCTTCTTTCCCATTCAGTGCACCCCATTTCCAAAGCTTTAACAAAAACACTGGGTTATCACAAATGGATTTTAACACTGATCACTCGATGACAGTCAATGAGTCTCAGAACATTTCTTTGTGATTATCGATTGGTCATCAACTGACCGAAGTCAATCTGTGCTAATCAACTAACCCTAACGAATTCCACCCTCAGCCTAAGTTGCATCATTTTCCAAATTAATTGGAAATATTTTTCATCGATCAGTTTGCTGACAATTTTACCTGTAAAACGCTCAACAGCTGCTTCCATTAAGATGTAGTCATGGCAAATGGTTCCAACCGACTCTATTATCGTCACCACTTCCTCAACCTCGGCAAAATGATCGAGAGTATAGGTTGTCGAGACTTCATCAACTTCTTCACCGCCTTCTTGGTCCGCCATTTTTTAAAAGTTACCCAGTCTCCTCTCTCACAAGAAGCTCTCTCGAGCCCAGCCTCTTCTGCGAGCAAGGAATTTTTAAAACCGCGCCTGCGTAAAGGCCGTGTTACACGAGTCAACTTGCAACGACGATTTTCCCCGCAACAATGTTGCGTGTTGTGTTGCAAGTTTTTGGAATCAATTCAAAAACTCGCAACATGTTGCCGGGCTTCGTGTTGCGCAGAAAATTGTCCCCTCGGTGACATGTTACACGGGAACGATTTTTAACGCAACATTGTTGCGCGGAAAATCGTAGACTGCGAGCAGTCTCTTACTGTTCCTCAGAATCAGTCGGGAAAACACGAAAATCGAGCGACGAAGCAGCGAGCGAGTCGGCGAGAAACTGCTAGC
>JAOBYE010509861.1:0-10153 GCA_025403585.1 Parazoanthus swiftii | reverse complement strand
TACTGAAACTACAACGTACCTCGCTCTAGACAGTTTTTTAATTAAAAATAACTAACTTTTTATTGCTTTTTCAGACATTGAAATAAATATTTCACTACCAGTATATTGGAGTTTTCTTTCAAAAATAGATTTTTCTCACTGGACTTTAAATTGTATGAAATCAGAAGACAGTGTTTTGTTAAATTGTTCTTAAGCTTAAATGACTTCAATGACCACCCTTTGAATTTGTATCAACATGATTTTTAGCAGTATTACTGGCTATGTTTTAATTGTTCACAAAATAAGAAGACACAATAAAGAAATAAGTTGTGGTGTGACGAAATCAAACTGAAGTGATGTTTTGACTTTAACTTGTATCAACCATCAAAACGTTTTGGAAGCTGAAATGCCTTCAATTAAAGCCAGATTGCTTATACTAAACCAAGGTCAAAGTGTCTTATTAACTAAAAGTTTTCTCAGACAAGGCCAGACTACTTATAAGCAGTTCCAAGATCCCTGGCTCATAACTTGAACATTTCTTCAGACAAAGCCAGATTGCTGGTAGAACAAGTTTATTGGCCATCAAAATGTTTTAGAAGCTAAAGGCTTTTCCAGACAAAGCCAAATTGCTAATAATGAAAAATATGTCTTTTAAACTGAACACTTTTTCAGACAGGGGCAGATTGGATGAAATGAAATGACTGATACATGTAAATAGAAAGGCTGTAAATTCAGGCAGGGCAAGACTATAAATTTGAGATTATACAGAAACAACCTTGAAGAACATATGTAAATTTTGCCAATCCGAGAGACTGTCTCCACTTTCTGTGCAAAAAATAAACTGTAGACAAGTTTATGTAAATATCATTATTTATTTACTAAACTTTTCACAGCAGATAAGTTGTATCACCTGGAAGCAATTTTAACTGCTTAATACATTATTAGAGCTTCACAGAATTTCAAATCTCCAAACTTCACAGGAAATCTCACTGCATTTACCTTTGTCTTGGCAGGCTACAAACTTCATTTTGTAAACTCTTAGCTTTGATTATCAAAGTTAATCTTAAACAAAATACAGACTAGCTATAGAAACACTTAAAATCACATAAACAACTGCTATGGTTGCTTTGTCAATTTTTGCACATATAGAAATGCAATAAGAAAAGCAAAAAGAACGTATAATTTTTTTTGTGTACCTGTGAATCAAAACGTCTCTTTTGTGGCATTTTACTGTTCAAAACTACATAGTAATTTTGTTGTTTACACAATTATAATTATTTCTTTAAATAGTTAATTTACTGTACAGAACTTAAGGAACTTTCAAAATGCCAGTTGTCTATGCACAATTCCAAGTTTAAGATGGCTCCAAGATAGGTCTTATCCTGAAGGAGTGCGTTTATAGGTATAGGGGAGTCTGATGGCACAACCCCCAGAAAATTTTTGAAAAATACCATTTTCTCTGTTTTGAGACCATTCTGAAGAAAATTGAATGATACTGGTTTGCTCTCATTATCCTCTTAGTTGAAATGCCAAGAATCTTAGTTTTTTCAGTAAAATTCATCATAATTGGGTTTTTCTAACAGCTTTAGCTAAAATAACAACCTTTGCAGCTGAGAAAAGACTTTTGAGTCCTATTTCTGCCTCCTAGACAGAGATCTTTCTGCAAATGTCATAAATAATATATTATTTTATCTGATCAGTCTAGCTTATGCTTCACAGGCTTTTGATTGTGCCATTAACTGATTGAAAGTATATGTATTCTGTTATTGAAGGATTTATTCATTTATTTCAGTATGGCTGAACTCTCAACTGTCGCTGGTGCACATGTTGACACTGTGATGATGTCTACGTTCTGGACTGCAAACCCAGCTGGTTTAAAGGAGGAGTGAGTGAGGCAATTAAGATAAGGGCGAACAGACTGACAAAGAACAGGGGCAGAGTGGATTCAATCTAAAAGAGATCTGGGACTGGTTGATCAGCTTTACAGATCATGTGACTTGATCACATAGTATTCACATCTCTGCAAACATGAGAGCTGAAAACTCAGCTAAACTGAAATACAAACTTTTTTTTATAAAAACTAGTAAATTTGACTGAACCATGGGTTGTTCTTAATTTTTCCCATACATTTGCTTAAAACCTTTCCAAGGCTTATCTTAACCTTGTTGTTCAAATAAAAAAGCGAGTATTATGTGGTGTCAGAATTTGTATTTCCTTCAATGACATTCATTTCCCTAGACACAACTTATAAGAAAACCTGTAATCTTGAATTCTGTTTTCTTCTGCTACGTAAATATACGTTACTGCACAAAGAAGAAACTCACTCATTATGTACTTCCAGTACTTTTGATTATATTTTTCATTGTATAAACATCAGTGGAGATAATCAGAATATATTACGACTGCTCCAGCAGTATGTGGAGGGGCAATGGTTCAGAGACAAAGATTTTGTAATTATTATGATTTATGACCAAACTTCTTAAATTGTGAACAAGAACGAACGACAAAATGCAAATTTCAAGGCAGATTGATCATTAAGAGTCAAAATTATTTAATGCCATGAACACGCATTATCTGAGCTGTCACTTTCAATGAAAACAGTTCTTACAATCCAGAATACTGAAACAAAACCGGAAACAAGACATGTTTCACCGGACTAAAGTTTGAAATGAACCGCTAAAGGTATCTTGGACAGCACAAACAAACCGTTCAGAAATTTCTTGTGCAAATAAAATCAACCCGGCTTCACCGTTTAAGTTTACCTAAAGCAAATACTTGTTCCAGAAGATGTAGAAATTAGCAAATCTCTCCTTCGTCGATTTTTAAATTCAAACTCAGAATATATTTGTCAAAACCGGGCCCAAAGGCAGATGAAGGGAACGGGGAATTTCTTGTACCGGAAACAAATCCTCGAGAGTGGAAACTGTTCGAGTATTTCCTTTTGCAAAGTTTATGCACTCCAAAAGAGTGTCACTGACAAAGGGCATCAAAACGAATATAAATTGATGCACTTCAACATATGCGACAGATATCATGTTATCACAGAATGAAATTTGTCGCGCGACCAAACTTTTTCAGCTCATTCGCAGTTCGCGGGTTTGCACTTGAAATTTGCATGAATAGAAAATGAAGATTGATCTACTCTTTCATCGCAGCTCATAGTTGAGTGCCGTGCAATCATGAAGGTTGCGATTGAGCCAAATCACGTTTGGCAAGGAACAGATATGGACTAACAGACATGCTTCGGATTTAATACAAACAAAAAACTGAATGGAACGCGTTTGTTTTAAAATTTATGTACGGTCTCAAAATGTACAGGAATTGGGGGACAACGGCTCCAAATCAGCAGTTTTTTCCCCTAATTTTCGCCCTATATTTTCGAAAATTTCTCGCATGAGAAATTCCTACTTTACACAAAGTCGACAGTTTACATTCAGGCAAAGAATGGGGAACAGCAAGCGCGCCACAATTGTAAATTGAAAAGTTCAACTGAGGAACAATGAACGAGGCAAGTTTGTTTACAAACAGAACAATTCGAGCGCTTGTCAATTGCGCTTGTCAATTGCAAAAAACCGGTGAATCAATGTCGCGCGAGTAAAAACAACGAAAAACTTCAGTCTTTTCTGCAGTGAAAGAGTAACAATCTTAGAGAGCGGGACAGCAAAAGATCAGACTTACCTCTGCTAGAACACGAACACAGTTTAACCCCTTCTCTCCCTTGTAGGCATTTCCAGGATCAGAGTTTATCCCATCAAGACCCGTCAGTCTTTCAATGAGCTGCTCGTCCCCCTAAAATGCAACAAAAGTTAGAAAAAGTTAGATATATCTACTGATCTTGGATGTGTATGCTCAAAGATTATCGTAACATTAATTTACTTGGGCGCGATCACTGAAAGATAAAAGAGTCGCTTATATTTTCGTACGGTAGCCAGAATACATGAATAAACATTAATAATTCTCCCAGGAAACAAGGAATCTCGAAATCGAAGCATAAAACGTTTTTAAAAGCATCTAGTTTTTACGCCCTTCAATGCACTTCACGGAAACCACATAGCACTACACGCAGTGAAAAATGTTCAAACCGTTCGCGGAATTTTAGATCTTCGGGCTTCCTCCGCCGTGATTTGACTCGAACATTTTATGATTTATCCCATGGAATAATCGAAGGAATTTCGCAAACTTTCAATGCAAAAACCATGCCTCGACTTCAACTGTCAAACTGCTGTCCAGTCAAATGGGGGCAAGAATTACTTCAAATGTAATCCCTGCCACCTAGCGGCCGCATCTGAGTTATTTAAAGGTAAACACTTATAACAAAAATGACATTTGAGAGCTTCCCAAACATGGCGCTTGCAAGCTTCGACACTATGAATGGGCCCAAAGTGTTTTGACTACTGCTTCAGCGACAGTCGCTCGAATTTAGCCTTACCTGGGCCAAAACAGACTCCAAATGGTTCATTAAAACATCCTTTTCCTTCTGGCATTCGCTGAGTTTGACCCGTGTTAGAGAAAGTGAATCTTGCGTTTCGCGTAGCGTCTCCATCAGCTTGTCGCGCTCATCTAGCATGTTAACCATAAGTTGCTCGAAATTCGTCTCTTCGTTCTGAGCACAGTGAATGTCCGGCGGGTCTTCGGATATTGTCGGCATTATATCACACATCATAGTGACGGTTCAAACAGAGGCTGGCAGCCGAAATGAACTATTTTGTCGTGGATTCAATTCCAGATCACATGTTATTGCATCTTGACTGGAAGCCTACAGTCTACACACCACGAACCAAAAGAAGATATGTACCGGCACTCGATCCAAACTCAAGCGATCGCGCTCCCATTTTTAAGCGCTGTAACAACTAGATCTTTCTCAATACATGTCCACCAACGCTATACACAATTTATGATGGTTCTCTGCCTTATTTTACCAGATTATTTATCGTTGAATCACAAATGAACACGATACAAAGATACAGAAAATGTTGAGTAGCGGTCTGCAATCAGTTTTCAGTCCCAACATGCAAAGCGAGAGGAACGACCACCTGGTTCAAGTAGGAAGGCCTGGGCCCGACTCCCCTTTGTCGTCCACCCACAACTACAGTATATTTATGGACCGGTAGATTCCCACACAAAACCCTAATTTACACCAAACGTGGTCGTCTAGCAATTTTTTTTCTCAACATGGCTCATTAACACGTTCAGTGCTAAACACTTTTCACCCTCCAGGGTCGAGCGGGCTTTGGCTGTGGCATGCGTGATAATGAAACCCGAGCAGTCCTTGACATCAAATCTGTTATTTGTTCACGGGTGTTACCGACGAGTATTGTTCGATTAATTCCCAAAGCCAAAAGCTTTCATTAACATCAAAGCGCTCAAGGCAAATCGATTCAACTGGTGGTACAAAAAGCCTCAAAGCTCGTCCGACCGTCATTTTTCTGTTTCTAAAACCAGATTTATGGCAACATCAAATTCAAATATTGTTTCATTTCTTGCCAAAACCCCACTGAGAAACGATTTTAAACGATAATAAAATGCTTGACGTGTTTTCTATCGCTGGCTGATCGTGTTTACTTATACGGACATGTCACATTTTAATCGGTGATTCCACGTTCTTAGCATTTTTTGGAGAATCATATTTCCTGGACGAGATTCGAATCATGACGTGTAAATATTTCTTCAGAAAACATTTTTATTTTAACAAACCAATCTAATTTTTATGAAGCCAGTAAAAAATGTTGATTTCGTACAAAATATTTTTTGATAACTTGAAACGTTGATCAAAGATCAGGTGATCCCAAAGAGGCTTGAAAATTGTTAGTTGCCTTCTCCATTTTCTTCCTTCCCCGGGGGCACTGAACTGTTAGGTTATGCGTCACGTCAGACTCCACACAGAGCTTTCTGCAATGTCTAGCCGGTTAGGGGCTCGAGTCGCTCAATAATGAGGGCAATTCTTTTCATCAGTTTGGCACACTCAATGGAATACTTTAGATGAAAATGAACGTCAGCTCGCGGACAGGAATAAAAACATTTATCTATTTATTGCTCTTTCGTAAAGTTTTATGAGTAAGCCTTATTGAGTTCAGAATCAACAATGAAAAATAACTTTCAATTCTTGTCAGGCTTCAGCTGGTGAGCGAGTAAAATGAAGGAAAGTTGCTGTTGTAGATAATGACGATAAGAAGAGAAGGTTTGTTATCAGCGACGACATTCTGTGCCACACACTGACATTATAGTGATTATACTTGGATCAAACAACCCTGAACCCGAAAGACTCAGTCAACATCTCCATGCAGGCGACTTACATCGTGGGAGGAGTGGGTGGGGCGTGGGGTGCTCTCATAATAACCCGATATCAGAGAGGCTCGTGGTATTTTTACATCTATAAATTTTGAGCATGAGAACCGTTACCAACTATCGCTAGAGAGCGTGCGCAATCTTTTTTCACATTTGGTTTTGGTAAACCGGTGACTGATAGAAATGCATTTAGAAACACACGTGAACTGAGTTAGATACTGAGAACAGTCTTTGCATATATTTACACAGACACAATTCCAAAAATACCAAGAGCAGTTTTAAGAGCGTTTGAAATTCTGAAAAATGTTAGGAACGTTCACAGACATTCCAACCCTCCAATTTTTGGTACATTCTCCCTGTCTTCCAAGTTTTGCCAAAATCTCACGGTTTTCGGTTTAGTTGGAAAATTGAGGTTCAAGTTATAGAAACAAGAAAAGTAGAAATGGAACAATAAATTTTAAATCAAATGTGTTCCGTAGTTGTTTTTCGTAGCTGTCTTCTCAAGTCTTCTTTAAGAGGCCCGTTAACCCTTTCAGTTTTTTTCCCAAAGGGTTGTGTGTTTGGGAGGGGGGTACAACACCAGAGTTGAGACACTCTAGAGAAAAGCAATTTAAAAATCTTATTCTCTTACATTGGAGCCAGTGGTTTAATTGTATTCTGTTTCTTCTACTTACATGGAGTAACAGGATTAGAATTAAGATCCGCGAACAAAGTGAACAGGGAGCACGAACGGATCCTAAATTTTTCCGTTTGCTTGACTTGATTAACCGTTAAATCTTTCAAGGGTGGTCCCCCCCTTGTCTCTGATTTTTGGATGTGCAAGTACGACTTCGCCAGCCTAAAAACTGATAATACTTACTACGTATATTGGTATTACCGCGACAAAATAACCTATATAATCAAAGTCAGAGACGACCTCAAATTACTAGTACTTATATACGAGGAATATTTTTGATATAAAGTTTGCCGTCTACAAAATGAAGTTAAAATTTGCAATTTCGTTCGAGATTTTCAATCTTTTTTTTCAAATAATTACAGAGCCTATTTTCCCTTCCCTTAGCCATTTCTACCAAGATCCATCCCTAACTGCATACATCTCCAACTCAGAAGGGATCCGACCGCCAGACAGTAGCTAACTTATTCCCTCCCCTTAGCCATTTCTACCACAATCCAACCAACCCACCCCTAACTGCGTCGGTCTCCACCCCAGAAGATTCCTAACTGCATCCGTCTCCACCCCAGTAGGGATCCGACCGCAATACAGTACCTATCTTGTTCCCTCCCCTTAGCCATTTCTACTAAAATCCAACCAACCCACCCCTAACTGTATCGGTCTCTACCCCAGAAGATTCCTAACTGCATCCGTCTCCACCCCTGTAGGGATCCGACCGCAATACAGTACCTATCTTGTTCCCTCCCCTTAGCCATTTCTACCAAAATCCAACTAACCCACCCCTGAAGGCGTCCGTCTCCACCCCAGAAGATTCCTAACTGCATCCGTCTCCATCCCAGAAGAGATCCGACTGCAAAACAGTATCTATCATGTTCCCTTCCCTTGGCCATTTCTAACATTTTTCCTAGCCCAACCCTTAACTGCATCTGTCTCCACCCCAGTTGAGTTGTCGCAGTACAGTTACAGAGACTGGACTGACGATGTTTTTCTACTCAAATCTTCGCTGCTGACTGGAATTATTCAAGGTGCGCTGTTTCAGAACTTGTCACATATCATCAAGGAGATTCAAACTTGAATTTATCTGCAAAAGAAAAATAATTAAAACAATATGATTTTGTTATACACCAAGCCAGTGAACGACACTTTCCGTCCGCTCTGATTTGCAACTCAAATTTGAAATATCAGGTGTTAAGACATACCAAACTGGTAAAGATTACTTTTAGCGAGCTCTGAATGATTAGCTTCTCAAACTTTGAATATCATATTTAACAATTATTCTATAAACGCGCGTTGGATATAGCGGACGAGGTGCAGGGCACCGAGTCGGCTATCGTAAGCTCATATCCAACAAGCGTGAGTGGAACAGTTGTTTTATTAAATACCAAACATTGGATAAAAATACCTCGAGCTTTATATTCAACGGACTTGAGTTTCCGGCCACTTTGAGGGACAATTTTCCGTGTTTTCCGTCAATTGTCAGTTTCCATATTTGGACAAACTGCAGCCTTGAGTAGAGAGCCAAGCAAATTACCAGAAATTCAATATCCATTGTTTGGTATTTGATAAATAAATTTACACCAATACCAGCGAAAAGTACTTTTCGCGTGCTCCGATTGGCTATTCAAGCTCGGAGTATCACGTGCTACTCACCTCCAGCCATTCGCTTACTACATGCGCGTATCTGTACTAAAACGTGGCGTCACTCTCGTAGAACAAAACAAAGAGTGAACAATCGTGAGATGTAAACGCTGGGGAACTTTTCGCGAAAACGAAGCTTTACTTACCCGAGTGATAATCGATTCGTCGTTCTGTTGGCGCGCTAGTTCCAGAGCCCGCTCGTACTGTTCCTTGGACTCGGAGATTTTTCCAGACATCGCAAGAGCACGCGCGTACTTTTCCACAATTTGTAAGTCTGAGTTGTCCAGAGATACCATTTTTTTGAATACTTCAACCGCCTTATTCCAGTTCTTGTAAAACGTATAAGCTACCGCAAGGTTTTCTGCAATAATCTGTTGGGAAAAACTCCAAATGTTAGTGGAACGACAGCAAGGAATTACTCTTTTGTGCGCCGTGCCAACACAAAATCTTTGCGTTGCTGTGTATACAGCAACAACTAATATTATACGGCCGAAAAACTTAGCCGATATGTGAGTGACCTCTTTCGCGAGCGTTGAGTCTCGCGTAACGTATGTGTGCGTATGTGTCTGTGTGTATATATGTATATGTGTATGTGTTTGTGTGGGGGTCTGGTCTTGTGTATGTGTCTGTTTGCGCGCGCGCGTGTATGTGTATAGATAGACCGTCTGAGTGAAAAACTTCAGTTACTGGTTATTCATATCTCTGCCATTATTATTATTGTCCTTATCGTTATCATTAGTATCACTGTATATTCCGAAATACTTGATTAGTTAGATTTAGATGATAGCTTACTTTTGGAATAGTTGTCTTTAGTCTTAAACAGAAAATCAAACAAAATAAAATAAAGTTTGTTCGGTTTTCAATGGATTCTGACTTGCTAAGTAATATCAATTTTGTTGTTGTTATTATCATTATAATTATAATTATTATCATTATTATTTATTTTGATTATTATTTGAGTTATCCTTATTGTTACATGCAGTTAACGGGAAAATGAAGATGCTGTTCAAATAGAAAGTGCCATCCCGTTCCAGCCGATAGGAACGGAAAAAGTGGAATGCCTTGAAAGGTGATCTGTTCGTTTTGGAAATATTCTACTGGAATGGTTCGTTCCATACCTCAATTCAACCGGACGAACCGTAAAATGTGGCCAAATGGAAAACGCCCTTGATCTGATTATTTCCATAACATAGTTGATTGACCTAACTGGTATGAAGCTCGACAACTTTCAAAAGGAGTGTACAAAGATGCTTTGTCTTAGGTTGAACGAACCGTGACAGTGCACATTGCTTTGTTCAATGTGTGAGCCCAAGTAGTTTTACTGGTTAGTTGCTCACCTGCATTTCAATACCTTTTGTATTAAGTGTACTTTCAAGACCAACAAACATAAGAAATAGAGATGAAAGACCTATAACAAAGAAACTGATCGAGTTTCATAACTATTTCTCTCTATTAACTATGTTCCATACAGGGCCGTAGCAAGCCTTGGAAAACTGGGGGAGGGGGCACCGCCGAGAGCCGAAGGTGTGAGCCTTCTAGGGGAGTCCGGGGATATGCTCCCCCGGGAAATTTTGAAAA
>JAOBYE010509750.1:0-13107 GCA_025403585.1 Parazoanthus swiftii | reverse complement strand
TCGAGGCTGACACTGTAGAAATGAGTCTGTGGTCATTGCAGTCAGCGGTAACTGGGAATACGAAACTGGTCTATTGGTGGTACACGATTGAGTGACGTCTTTTCTACTTCCTTTTGTTTTGCCTGAAAATCGGATGCCAAGATGTCAATACAGCCTCCGAATCTATTCCTCCAAATTTCTCCTTTTAAGCGAGGAGGAATAGCGCGGACGTCTGTTCTAACAGAGTGTACCCAAGTATCTCGGAGTTAACCTCTTTAACGAATGATAAGTAAAACTACGTATGATGTACAATAAACATTTTTAGATCTGGTGAGATCATCAATTAGTACGTAAGCTGTGCTTCTGTCTAAATATTTTATAATTGGCAGAAATCTGAGTTAATATATATTTACTCAAAGTTACTCTTAGGGGTGTGTCAAAAATTGGGTTCGTGAATTTGTTGCTGGAAATAGAAACTCATTTGTCCCATGGTTGGAAACATAATAAATAGTTTTGCGACTTGACAAAATAAAGTTCGCAATAAAAAAAAGGTGACAAATACAACTGTTTTCACTGTGAAACGCCCAGAAGTAAGTCACCTGGGATCAATGGAGGTTTCTAGGCAACTATCCACCCACTCACCCCTCCCCTAAACATAAACGTAACCCCAGCCTTGCTTTTAGCAGGGGGTAGGTAAGTAGGTAGTTGCCCAAAAACCTACGTATCCATAACTTGAAATTTCTTCACTCGGTAACAGCTATGTCCGATCAACAACAGTCTTTGATAAATGGATGCTGTTGTAGCTCTTCCGCTGAAGGACGAAAATCTGGGTCCCTAAAAAGAAGGAAAAATTGATGAGTTTAGCAGTTTATGACATGCGAAAGTTAAATGAAGAATTTATGACATGTATATTTCGACCGTATCTTACTTTTTAGAAATATGAGCTAAAATTATCATAAGGGTAAATGCTTTCCGTAAAGAACTGATGCAACCGAATGAAATGCTATTTTGTAAAACTAAAAATAGACGAATCTCGGAGGTTTCATTCTTTCACTCCAGCGCCGTGGGTATCGCCTGATACGAACTACAATTGTTCAACATGAAAGATTCTACGGCGAGAAAAATGTTTGGGCCTTAATTTAAGGTAGTCTTCCTTACATAAGGAAGATAACCTTGAAGTACATTAACTTCATCTGTGGCGCCTCAACCCCAAACATTGCTTAAGTTGAAACTACCACTCATGCAGTTTTCTGTAGCGAAAGACTGAAACTTGAATTCACACCAGTACTCATACTAAAACAAGAAATATCGAAAGCATTTGGAACGGCAAGCACAAAAGAGGAAACAAGTGACCTCCACTTTAATGTCCAATTTAATACCTGGTCAAGCAAACTTTGACGAAGTCTCGGGCTTCCTTGGAAAACTGCTCACTAAGCTGTGGTACGGGGGAACCGCTTCCTATAGCAAATATGGCGGTCATGGGCGGCATGTCGGACCTGGGGAGAAAAGACAAGAATATGTCAAAAAGGTGTTTATAGTATTGAATCGAGCATGAATCTGCGTCACAATATCGAATTTGGAGGAAATCCCAACAATTTTGTGGATCTTTCACCAGACCTGATCAACAGTCAACAAATGTTATATAACAACAAGGGTTACATTACAAATTTCAGTAGAAGGGGCAGAAATTGGTTAACTACCATAAAATTTCGAGAAAAACCCTCCCCAAAATGGAGCCCGCCACCGTAAAACTCCATATAAAATCCGAGAAAAAAGCTGGGCCTTTCTTACGTGAGCTTTTCTTGGTAACTGTAAAAGATTGTTGACCAAATTCTAAAGCACTGCTTGTACATACCAAGGAGGCTTCCTTGTAGCCATTTCGAACACCGTACATCCAATACTCCTGTTGGCAATGAAAAGAAACGGTTGGCACTTAGTCTTTGTTGTATACATTTAGCCCTTCATCTAGACATCATACAAACACATAAAAAGATTGATGGCCAACCAAAATCAGTTAACTACTAAGAGGGAACAGCAACGAAGGATCACGCCCTTACCAGATATCAGACTTCCGGCCATGGCCAGTTTCCTTAATCACTTCCGGTGCCATCCAGTAGGGAGTGCCTTTCATGGAGCGTAGAATGTTGCTTTTACTGAGACTCAAGTGCTACAGAGACAACAATAGATCAACAGTGAGCTAAGACCAGTATCTCATACTATTACTAATCACTTTTAATTATACCTGGTTGTCGTTTTAAACACATTTCTTACCCAGGGCCGACGCGGCCTAGCCTCCTCCGCAGGCAACTCTAAAGTGAAATTATGATGAAGCAGATAGGGTGAATGATGGCTATTGTAGGCTAATATATGGTTAATGACGGTGAAGGAAGGGATTTCTCTTTTTTCGCCTGCGGAGGAGGCTAGCGCGGCCTACGCTCAAACGAAGGGCTCTGGCCGCATCAGCAACGGAAGCCAGAAGTTATCCAACTTTTCGGCTAAATTAGGGTATTTCTGAAACTCTGTGCATCATTCTTCATCATAAACCTCAAATCTGACAAATTAACCACGGACTAGCAAAATTCATTGAATGGGTAGTTTTACTTTCGGCCAAAGGTAAGAAAATCTCCGACTTTCGTTACTGATGCGGCCAGAACCCTTGGTTTCGCTTTAGGCCGCGTGGGCTCTGGGTACGAGAGTGTAAACGACTTTCCTAAATATTACTGCGCATGCCCAGCAGTTCCTGAGCTAGGCTAAGCAAGAATTTTACCCAAAATAAACTCGTTAAAAAGACATAACTCCAAGACCATAACACTGATAAGCCAGTCACTTCGTACTTACAATGCACAGCCGCTTGGCGCAACCGAAGTCGATCAGCTTGATAACACCGGACGGCATTAACACAATGTTGCCGCCCTTGATGTCCCTGCACAAAGACAGTTTTAAAATGGGAGTTAGATATTGATCTTTTTGTCTTATAGACATAGTGTTAAATTAAAAACCTAATCGGGTGTCTAATTTTCATATCACCAGTTAAAATCCACATCTAGATTTTGACCTAGTGATCGAATTAAGGCTAAATACCGTCCTGTCTCAGCGTTAACTGCAATATGGCACTTAGAAACGTTTGGAAAACGATGATAAAAAGGAAACTTATTTGTTTTGGTGCCTAAAAATCTTCAGCTGCTTATAATCAGAGGAAACTAGAACCTGGCTAGAACAGAAATGTTTCTTAGCCATACCAGCAAAAACGAGTCTTAGATTTGAGTTTATGTTTGATAGGAGGACAGTTTCTTGACTAAGAGAAGCTTTCAAGACAGAAAACTTCTTGAGTCCAAGTGCTAATACTATTGGCACAGTTTTAGTGGCTTTTTTAGTGTTTGTATCGTGACTCTTGATGAGGTACAGTTTAGTCACGTTTTAAAAAAGCCAATCGGAAGTTAAAGATCGTTGGAAAGGACGAAACCAGAGTAATTCAGCTGTAAAACCACAAACTGTTTGAACATCTGACGTCTCGGCTGCCTCCCGTCTAGGAAGCGCGTGCAAAGGTGCTCGGGAAAATTTGAAAGCACCTGGCTTAGGAGAAATTGAGACACGTACTAACCTGTGTATAACATTGTTACGGTGTAAATACTCCACGCCACACAAGATCTGTTTGGTGTACCGCCTAAACACAGACTCATCGAGAGAGCCAAACCTGACAAAACAAAAAAAACGGACTTGAAAATTCTGTTACCTTTTTAAGATTGGAGTGACTTCAACAACAGAGAAAACGAAAACTCGTAGCTGACTAGCATTACTGAAAAGTAAATCTTCTGTGATGGAAAGATTTCAATTCTCAATTGAAAGTGGTGTACTTCAGCTTACCTTGCCAACAAGTTCGCTATTGAGCCGCCAGGTACATACTCCATGAAGATGTTCACAACCCCTCCGTCAAGACATGTCCCGATATACCTGGAATTGTTTGAAAAAGTAAGATTACTGAGATAATAGAACTGTATTTTGTGTATGTGTAATAGTGTGCATAAAGTATGATGTGTGTGAATGTTTTTTGCTGCTAAGTAGCGCTCGGTGTTTTGTGATGTACTTTTCTCGCACAGCATGGACAATTTATATCTCGAACACCCGTTGGGTCAAAATATTTTGGAGAGGGAGTGAATGGAGTACAAACACGCCTACTTACATACCTTACAATATTTTCATGTTTCAGCGATCTCAATAACCCGACTTCCTCTTGAAGCTTTTCGTATTGCTAAAAACAAAAAATAAACTACAATGATCAACAACAAGTATTAGCAAATTAAGGGGCATACAAACACCATAGAACATTTCCCCAATAAAAACGGAGATAACAACTTATTTGTACTGTTGCGTTGCCTTTTCGACTGCACGCACGTACCAGCTTTTTTTCTTCCTTGCTTTTCGTGTGTTGTATTTTATGTTTTGTATATTTGTATTCTTGCAAGATGTGCTCGAAAGATGTTTCCAATAAAGCCAAAAATATAAAAACAAAACAAAACAAGGTGTGATTTTCTGTCCAGCTGACAGCGCCGTTACGTGGGTTCATAACAGAAATATACGTGTATCTACGGGTGCGCGTTTGAGCTTGCGGGTATATGGTTTGTTCTCGTGCGTTTGTTCGGATAGGTGTGCGTGCATATGTACATGTCTGTGTACATCTGTGTGTCACGCGTGTGTGCGTGTGTATGTTCATGCGTGCGTGTGTCTCTGTACACGAGGCATTTTTGTACGACCGTCAATGTATAACATGTTCCGGTACCTTTTCAGCTTCTTTCTCGTCGCTGATGTTGAGCTCAACTTGTTTGACAGCTATCATCTCCCCCGTGTTGGTTAAACCGCAATACACCTATGACATGACAAGTTCAATGAAAAAAAGAGGGTTTAACATGCATCTTGCTGAACCATTCCACATCAAAAACACTCTGGGTTGTGCAAAGTTGTGTGCTATTTACATCCACTACGAAACGCTAACAAAGCGAATATCGATAGCGCACGACAAAAGACAACTAAGATAGGACATTCAAGTTAAGGAAACAAAGAATCTTTGCCTTGTTTTGAATGAGTACTTAGAACAAAGCCTTTCGTAACTCTTATATAATGAATTGTTGGGTAATTTATAACAACGAAATTAAGAATCTTGTAAAAAGAAAGTTTTACAGCTTTTATTTGAGACACAACTAAAATTGTACTTCTTAAACTACTCTGAACACTACTTCTTAAAAACAACATAAAATCATTATTTGTATCTGCACTGTAACTGTTATTTTGAATAAACGTTATTGTTATTATTATTATTATAATTATTATTATAATAATAATAATTATAATAATAATAATAATAATAATAATAATAATTATTATTATTATTATTATTATTATTATTACTATACATTTTCATTATTAATGAAACCATTACTGTTACTACTACTGTTAACCACTACTGTTACTTGTTGCTAGATACTGAGCGGGCTTATTTTTTTCTGCATTTTCTCGAAAACTGACACTTTAATTTGTTTAATTTTCTTTTTATCTCATTCACGTTTAATTCCTTCAGTCAGAAAGTTTAAATTCAATTTCAAAACGTTAGCATTATTTCCCCTTCTGTTTGCGTTAAACCTTATTCACATTAATTCAAAGAAGCAAACATTTACCATTCCAAATGCTCCTTTTCCCAACATGTTGCCCTTCTTCCAAACGATCTCCTCCTCTTCAGAGCTGACAGTCGAACAGCTTCCCAGACGGCTATGAACAACACTTTCCCCTCCCCCCTGAGTTGAGAACGCGCTCCCAACGGAACCCTGGGAGGAGTCCGACCCTTTCAAAGTTGACCTGCTGCTGCTAGAACCGCTTGACTGAAGGGTGTGTCTCCCCTTGATTATTCCATCGTACAAGGTGAGATCGACAGAACCGCTTGATGAACAGTCAGCACAGTAGGGCGTGGGGGTGTTGGAACACGTGGAATTGTGTGGTGATGAGAAATAGCTTTCACTGTCCAAAGTAGAAGAGTTCTCTTCTGAAATAGGTCTCGGTGTTGAGTCACAACTGTTGTAGGAAGAGTCTGTGTCGGAGCAACGGTCACGATCGTCCTCGGTTGATACGCTAGACAATGAAGAGAAGGTGTCCTCGCGTGACAAGCTGAGGATTTCACGTGGTTGTCTTGCGTCCTTGTCACAATCAACGGCACTGGTAACGCTACCAGATATAGTACGTTTCAAATAGTCATGCCTTTTCTCTAAGTATCCCAATGTACTGTTTATATTGGTTACAAAGACCTCGCAGTCAGGAGTAAGAACTCGGCCAACTTCTGGAGCAGGCCTTTGAGAACTTCCACAACGTTCCAAGCTGTTCCTTCTTTCAAGTACATCATTTAACAAATCCTCTATGTTATCGTCAGCCTCGTCTTGAGAAACACACGCGCTGACGTCATCTTTCGTGTTTGTGTCTTTAGTTGAATGCTGTTCACTTTTACTTTTCTGCGTGTAAGTTTCGTTTAAGGCGCAAGGACTTTTAAGTAACTGTTCTTTGCATTCTGAATCGGACTCGGAGTCTGAAGACCTCAGATTCAACCTTGGCACACAAGACCCAAATAACTTTTTAATGACACCCCCATCGACTTCATCTAAGTTCTCCCCACCATTTTCATCTCCACGAATGTCACTTCTGTCAAGATTGGAGTTTTTCTCCCCAATATTTAAATCATTCACACTTTCTTCACCCCTTTTGTTATTACTGTCTTCGTTGGATTCAGCGTTATATGAAGATGTGCTGTTTATGGTAGTGGGTAAAAGGAGTTCACTGTTATAAACATGATTGACAGTAGGCGTGTCTACTGTATCTGAAAGTCCTTCATGTGCATTCCTGGGTGACTCTGGAATCGGACTCAGGTTGAGAAACTTACCCCGGAACGGATGCGAATTGAATGCCTTTGAGTAATTACTTAGTGAATCCATAGACAGAGTAGGGGGTCCGGAGATATCAGCAGTTCCACATACCACGTCAGTTCCTTGTCCCTCGAGTGCTAACCCTTCCTCAATTCCACTCTGCTTCACATCAATCATTTTCACATCTGTTTTTTTCTTGCCTTTACCTTTCTTCTTCCCCGATTCTTTCCTGACGTTTGAAGTGGAATTTGCTGACTGAGGCTTTCTTTCAGCAGATCTCGAACGCTGTTTGTTGGGCTTGTTCGCTGTCGCATTACCCTGGTTGCTTTTTGCACTCTTGGTCTTTTTTCCCTTCGCTTTGCCCTTTGCCGCCTTGCCCTGTTTTACTGAGCTGTCAACAGCAATACTGGCATGAACTGCAGGTTGCACACGGGCATTCTCATTAGGTTCTGGGGAGGGAAACGCATTGGCAATAACAACTCCAGAAGAACATTGTTCGTTGGTGCGGGGACTCACCCAGGCTGGTTTTGATAGGGCAGGTTCTTCCCCTTGGTTTCCATACGTCTCTCCCTCGCACGGCTTAACGGTTTGAAAATCATCCGGAAGTTTTTTGTCTTCTGACAATTGATTCTTTTGTTGCGCACCTGCCTCGCCTGCTATGTCATAGTGGCAGTCATTTGTCACTGAAGACACCACGTTACTGTCAGTTTTAACTTTACTAGTCACGCACGAATCTGCTAGATTGTCACAAACATTTGCTTCTGGTTGATCATTTTGCTCTGTTGCTGATGTGTTAGTTTCCTCACAACTGTCAAAACTTGAAAGAATCCACGATGTTCTTTGATTACGAGAGTTGGCAAGTGTTGAATTTGAATTGATTTCCGCAACAATATCTTGGTCGCTGGTGCTCGGTTTCAGTTCAGATACCAACTCTGAGGTTACTACGTTGTTCCCAGTCCCGTCCGTAGTTTTGAACAAAGATTTACACGGAACACTGCCAACTGTCTCACCAGTTGAATCCAAGTGGATTTGATCACCATCTAATAGTGCTGCATTGGAGCTGGGTTTAGATAAAGAAGACAACTTAGAAGAATCAGAAACAGAACTTTTCTTTAAAGTACACGTAGAGGCTTCTGAGCTATTATCCTTCTTCGTAAGCTCCTCCTTATCAACTCTGCAAGGTAAATGTTTGCTGTTCCCAGACACAGGACCACTGACGGCTTCACTGTTCACTATTTGATTAATATCATTAGTTTCCTCACTCGAACTGCTTTTTCGAAGATTTTGTTGTTTATCTTTTGCGCAGCGTTCTTTGTTTTTGCTATGCGAATCAATCGAAACCCAGAAACTATCACCAGCAGCAGATAATCTACGCGAGGAACACTTCTCGCAACGACTTTGCTCACTCCCTTTCTTTATCCTCTCAATGACCTTTCCGCAAGACTGACACAACTCTTGCTGATGTTTTTCCGCACCATTTTCATTCAAGTCAACAAAAAATGCTGCTGTGGACTGCTTCTGTATACTAACTGGTTCCCCTGCATTTGAACACGGGCTACGGCTTTTCTCTTGACTTTCTGAAGTTCCAAAGCTCTCATATGGAATCCAGAATTGAGAAGCAGAAGTGGGTGAAAGTGTTAAAGTCTTGTTTAGGTCGTCAGTGGGTGATGTTATTTCATCACCGGTTGGTTCATTCTCTTGTTCCATCTGGGGTGAGGTATCTGTTGAAAGTAGCCTGGGAGAGTTGGAGAGGGAAGGTGGTGGCGGTAGAGCTTCTTTCTCTTTTGCAAAGAACAAGTTGCTGACGGAGCTTTGCAAAGAGCCGCCTGACTTGAGAACATCTATAAGAAAACGGAGAAACCTGTTGAGTTTCCCTAAAAAATACAACAAACTACTTCGATTTCCATATACTGGGTTCGATACAGTATGTTTTTAAAAAACTATACAAACTTGAACCGAGATTGATGCAGCGCAAACAATCTCGGTTCAAGTTTGTATAGTTTTTGAACATAATGGTATGTTTTTAAGAGAAAGAACGAAAAATTGAGAAGAAAAACATTAAGCTTAACACCAAGACGTTTCACAAATCAAGAAAATCGAGTCAACACAGCCAACTATTTTAATTTATACTGACACGTGATTTTCCCGTTAGTTAATTAGCTGTCAACATATCCGACTCACCTAAATCAAGGACGTCAACTTTTTTAGCTCCATCCCTAATTGCCTCTGGTGAGGTTATGGCCCTTTGATCCAGTGACATGTTGTGATCGACTAGTAGGGGGGTCTTTATGACAGGAAGAACAACCTTTTTTGTCAAGTCTAACTGACTTTTGCTAGGTATTTTACCGGTTGATTGTGACCTTCGCTTCTGACCCACACTTCCCTTGGGGGAGGATGGTGTGTGGGGAGTGTGGGGGAGGGGGTTGGAGAACCGATGACACATTCGGTTTCGCTGAGGAAATGGCTGCTGGCCATTGCTTGCTTCGGACTGAACACTTCGACTAGGACCATCTCTGAGATTTCTGAAGAACAAAAAATAGGTCGGTGCTTAAGTTGCAGCATCTTCAATTTTACTTTTGAGAGCAAACACAATTCTGCCAAATTACTGCCCGAATTGCACGTATACGCGTATACATTTTGACACCATACGCTGAATAATCCGCAAACAGTCTTAAGGGATATTAACAAGTTATATGTAAAGTCGCTAAAGTTTTACTTGTTTAACAGAAACATGGGTGTTACAAGTGACAGACATTTCCCGCACGAATAGATGGATCTGTCAAAACGGATTTTGGCAGTGGTTTGTAAACGGTGTTTGTTCAAAGAGATAAATTTCTTTTAGTTCCATTGAATGAACTTAAGAGAAGAATACAGCTAGATGTCCCCAGATGACGGGATGTATTGCATCAAGTATTATAAAAGATTTCGTTAATAGCCACCATCAAGACCTGGATCACTAGTCTTGCAGCTTGATGACCGAAACATACAAACTATAAAACGACCCTTTCCTAGGTTTTGATTGGCTGCTCTTTCACCAATGCAGGTTTGCTCATAGCTCGTAAAGTAGATGCTAAGAATGTTGTAATTATGGACTATATATAGATCTAAATTCAACATCTAAACTCTTTGTAAGACCTCACCTTACATATTTTAGTTCAATGTTCAAAACTGATAATTTTGGCAGTTCAACTGCATGATGACTTGAAATTTGACCTGTAAAAAGAAATATCTGTAAGCTCAGTGGAACAAGGCAAACTACATTGACGAACTGTTCTAAAAACTCCTTACAAAATCTTGAAGTTTGTCCGTGTATTCCTATACGCACTGTTGTGTAAAAAAATGACAAAGATTAACAAACTAACCTGCACTACTACTCAGGCGTCTTACAAGGATTCTAGGAGAACCAGGGGTGGCAGTGCTTTTCTCCGACTTTTTTCCTGATAGAAGTCTGAATGACGGCTCCACTTTCCTTCGAACTTGTGATATGCTAGAAACATTGATCAAAGGATACTCCTTTAAATACAGTTAACTAATAAAATTGATTATTAATTTGTTTGGTGTTACTCAGGGTTCGTACACCTTTGCAATTTTGAAAAGAGACATTACATTAGGCCTGAGAGTCACACACACCTTTCTTCTCTGTTCCTTGTGCTTGGCTGTTTCACCAGATTAACTGCATGGATAGAATGAAAACAAAGACCACAATTACAATTAATGAACAGCTTCAAATACCTCTTCTACATACTAGCCAATTACAATAAAATTGAATATTGACTTGCTTGTTGACCAAAGACTTCACTTGAACTTACTTGGTGAAGCAGGCTTTAATAAACTGGATTCCACAGAAGGCTGTGGAAAAATTTTTTAGATAATTCAATGTCAGTAACAAATTAATGCAATACTTACCGTACTATTCTTAATATTTAAACACGTCCTTTAGGATTGGTTACAATACAGAAATCAGCAATTGCAATTTAATGCAAGCACTTAAGCCACTTTCAACAGCATCATTAAAAATGCAAAATTTGTTTTAAAGCATAAGCTTACCAGAAATTCTGGGCTTAAGGGTCTTGGATGCAAATGTGCCTGTTCCGATACTGGTGCTGAAATATTCAAAGAAAGTTACTGAGTCTTTTTGAAATCCCTGAGGGTCAGCAGTTACTTTTTAGGACCTTTGGGTGATTCGGGAGTGGAGGGGTGGTAACTGAGAGCATGTATCAAAACGGGTGGTTTAACAATTAAATTATATATTATGCAACTCTCTCAACTCTTAAATAAAATTGAGAGTTCAGAGATTTGAGAGTTTAGAAAGCTAGTGCTGTTAAAACATAGGGTCTTATGCCGATACTAAGTAAAAATGAATAGCTGTTACATAATTTATTGTATTATACACATATATACATGCATACAAACGTACATACATACAGTTATTTTGAGCACTCTATCAGAATGTAACACTGTCATTAGCGTGTATGCACAGCCCACTGTCTTTTCTAGTTTGACCACTCTGACATGGTACGAAAGTCCCACATGCGTGGGACTTTCTGAGGTGGCTATATGGCCTTCCCTCAATACCAACATCAGCACTGCATTAACGAGGCCCAGAAGGCCAAACAGTACTGTTTGCAATTTGTGAATCACCAGTACAGTATTACTAGAAATGGTCTAGCTAGTGATCACTTACCAGAACAAATCCTTTTCAGTGATGATGATTTTCTAACTGTCTGTTCAGCCCAAGCTTCTGAAATGTTAATTAAACCTGTTAGACTGGTTAATAACCAGCACCAAAATACTTTACATAATACTGGGACTTGATTGTGCATTTCTGATCTACATCTGGATAATCACAATTATTAGGTAGTACTAGTGCCGGTACTTGATTTTTTTTTTAAGAAAAAAGAAATTTGTCTGCTATTGAAAGCTAGTTTTCATTCATCAAACTAAGTGCACCTGTCCTCAAAAACTTTTTTAAATAAATTAAACCATATGGCAATTCATAAAAATACAAAACCTATAATAGGTAATAAAAAATCAAAATTATGATATTAAATTAGTAAATTAATAATTTATATAATTATTATCTCAAACAAAAAATAAAACATACTGACACTGAATATACTGTACATAAAAATTTTAATTATAAAATTAATAATTGTAGTGGCTGACCTTTCAACACTGAATGAACTTTTCCTGGCTTGGCAACATCAACAGGGCTGTAACCTGTTTGTGAAAATGAGAAACACATCGTTCAATAACTCAAGTTTATATATTGTATTATTAATAGCTAGCTACCTAATTTGCTTTTCCATCTGGTCAAAAAACACATGAAAATGTTCATGACAAATCAAATTGCACTTCCTTAGTTAATAAGTTTAACATTTTATTTTTTAAAAATAAACCAGTTAAAAAAACAAGCTGGTTTGAAATGTTTTCTTTAACCATGACTAATTTATATACTAAATGAAGCACAGTGTTGAGATGTTTAATTACCATGATCATCCACAAGAGTGACGTCAGCTCCATGGTTCAGGAGAGTGGTTGAGGCTTGTTCATGTCCATGGGATGCCTAGAAAAGCATTTACCCACATTCAGAACAGTGTATATAAACAAACATTAGGTGACATAATTATATATTTTATATCAAAAAACACAAGACAAACAGATCAACTTACAGCCACATGAAGAGGTGTTCTACCAATATCACCCCTCACATTGGGGTCTGCTCCACTCTCAATCAGAGCCAACAACACTGGACAGTTGTCATGCTTGGACGCCCAGTGGATGGGAGAGTTATTTGAGCTGTCCTGGGCATCTGAAATTGAACCAAACAATTTTGAAGTTTCATAATTTAAATATTTGACTACATTAATTCCATTAGAAAAAGGCAACACTTCAAGTCTTGTATGCCTTACCAACATCACAGGAACCCTTTTTCAGCAGGATATCCAAAATATTTTTGGCCTTCGATCCTTTGCTATGTGCAGCCATGTGTAATGGGCCACGCCCTTCTATGTCACTCATACCACAGTCACTAGAATAATAATAATAATAATAATAGTAGAAAAAAATTAGTATGGGTAATCAAATGGTGACGAGTGAAATTAGGAAATAATTTATTTAGGCTCGGGAAAAAATTAGAATTTTGACAAAATGCAAGTGAAATTATTTTCTAATTTCACAAGTCTGCCATTTGGTTACCTTTTAATATCATGGGTGACAAATTACGCTC